>PVJS01000776.1:0-41942 GCA_004027185.1 Glis glis
ACACACACACACTTTGTCCTTCCATCGCAAGGAAGGTTTGATCAGGGTTTGTTGAACCCCAAATTCTACTAGGGTTTACTTCAACAGATCCTATTTGCACAACTCCTAGGTCCTCCTCACCCTGAGGGCCCCATAAAAGAAGTGATTTGCTAGAGGGAAACAGTCAGTGGGGATGGAACTATTCAAGCACGGCTTCACTTTTTCTTTACAGTAGATAGAACTTGCAAATGTAAGCATATCAACTTACTATTAATCATTACTATTATGAACACCAAAATTCCAAAGCAACAGCTATCCAATTTTCCAAACTAAAATCAAAATGGTTCCTATGCACCAAGCAGTTTTAATTATGGCCTTCTGGTATATATCTGTCACTACAAGCTTAACATAATGGAGAGACTAGACAGTGACCTGGTTATCTCTCTGAAGGATGGATGGAGAGATAGATAGATGGATGATTAGATGATAGATAGATAGAAGATAGATAGACAGATAGATAGATATACATTTTTGTGTGGTACTGGGGATTGAACCCAGGGGCACTCTACCACTGAGCTATGCTCCCAGCCCTATTTTTTTTATTTTTATTTTGAATAGGGTCTCACTAAGTTACTTGGAGCTGGCTCAAGCCTTCGTTCTTCCTGTCTCAGCCTCCCAAGTACTGGGATTACAGGCATATTGAGAGTACTTTGGAGTGTATAATTCTCTGCTCTGGGTTTGTCCTGTACAATCTAGATGTTTCTGTGCCCACCTCTGAACTGTATTTGTACGTTGTGGATAATAATCATATTTGACAGCGATATTGTGAATTGAAAAACGTTAGAAGTCTTCATATTAAAAATATCTACTTAGGGTTAAGTGGGCACATGGAAAAAACTAAAAACATGGCCCTGCATCCAAACTGATAAAATGTCAGAATTCCAAAGAATAAATAGAACACTCTGAAAACTTGCTAGGAGCAGGAGGGTAACTGTCCACATGCCAAGAGATGAAAATCAAATTGGTATCAGACTTTCCATCAGCAACAGTAGAAACCAGCAGGCAAGATGGAAAAGCCTTCAAAGTTCTGAAGGAAAATGAACCCAGCCTTTGAATTCTATACCCAGCCAAATAATCTGTGAAGCGTAAGGGTACAATGAAATCATTTCCTGATATGTAATAACACAAAAAGCACACCACTGATACATCCCACGAGCAAATATTACCCAAAGGGTTTACTGCAGATATAGAGAGGAATTTTCAAAAGAGAATAGCATGAGACCCCAGGAAGGTTAACAATTACACGTGGCCAAGGAGAGATAGATGCACAAAGCTAGAAACTGACTATAAAATGATTGAATGGTCATTAATTGAATATTCTCCATGGGCAGCAAAAGCCAGCCAGCAAGAAGCATATTACTCTTCTATGGATTCCTTCAGGAATAGATTTCTATAATCATAATAGTGACATACTCCTTTAGAATAATATCTAAGGACAAAGTATGTAAGACAATTAAAGCTTGCTAATTGAATCTACATGTGATAAACTTTAGCAACAAAAGATAACACCACTAATCCAAATTGGGAAGTAGAGAGGGACAGAGAGTGAAGATAGTGTATTTGAGTAAAAGTCTTGATTTTCCATAATAGAAGGCAGGAGATACTGTCTGAAATAGATAATTTAAAAGTTCAGAACTTGTAACCAGACCCAGTGGTGCATGCCTGTAAATCCCAGTATTAGGGAGGTTGAGGCAGGGAGATCGCAGGTTTGAGGCCAGTGCGTGATAACGTCCTGTTTCAAAATAAAAAATAAAAAGGACTGGGGTTGTAGTTCAGAGGTAGAATGACCCTGAGTTTAGTCCCCAGTAACACACACACACACACACACACACACACACACACACACACTACAGAACTTGGTACATATGCCCATTATAGCACTTACTTTTGACACTTTCTTAGCGGCATTAGACAATGAGATTTGATATATAAATTAGAAGAATAAAATTGGACAGGAGGTGGAAAATGTTACTATTTATAGGAATCACTTATATAATTATGAAACTGTACAGAATTCTCTTCAAAACTATTGCAGACAGTAAATTAACTTGATAAGTTAGCAGAATGTATAAAAAATTGATAGTGTTATCCAGGCATGGCGGTGCACATTTGTAATCCCAATACTTGGGAGGCTGAGACAGGAGGATCATAGGCTCAAGGCCAGCCTCAACAACTTAGTGAGGCCTTCTGCAACTTAGCAAGACCCTGTTTCAAAATAAAAAATAAAATAGGGTGGGAATATAGTTCAGAGCTAGAATGCCCCTGGGTTCAATCCCCAACATCAAAAAATATTTTTAAAAAATTACACCATTCGCAAAATATCAAAAGATAAATTACTAAGAAGAAACTTAAACTTGAAGTATATATAACCTTTCCGAGGAAAACTTTTAAATAAGTTATTCCTGATAGAACAAAAGTAAAAGCAAACAAATGGAAAGACTCAACATTGTGAATATGTCAACTCCTCATAAGTTATTTTCCAAGAGTAATATGTTCCAAATTAAAAGACCAGCTAGTCAGAGAAACTCTAATAAAGAAAAGCAGTCATTGTCCATGCTAGAAATTAACATCCACTATAAAATCCCAATAATTAACACAGTGGGAAAGTGTGGCATGAATACAGACAGATTATAATAAAATAATAGAGTCCTTACATAGTCCAAATTACATTCAGAAGTTAGCAGATAGTGAAGATGTAATCTCAAATCAATGGGGTAAGAGAGGACTTTGTTCACTTATGTTTTGATCTTTCTTTCAATGTTATTTTAAAACTTTTATTATATGTCCCCATAATAATTATACATATTTCAGGAGTGTAATGTAATTGATTCTTTGTATACATTGTGTAATGATTAAATCAGGTTAGTTAGCATATTCATCCCTTGCACTTTTATCATTTCTTTATAGTGATTACATTCAAAATCCTCTCTTCTCGCTATTGTGAGATATACAATAAATGCATTGAGAATATGTTCTAGCAAATGTTTTGGGGAAAACCAAGTAGTCATCTGAAATGAGATGAAAGAATCTATACTTCTCTCTGTATTTCACATAAGCTCCAAAAAACATCTAGGAGAGATTTTGGTTTTTTTTTTTTAAAGAAAGCTACTGAAATACTAACAGAAAACAGCAAAGACATCTTTTACAACCTTGGAACTCAGAAGCCTTTTTTAACTATGACTCAAAATCCACGAAAAAAAAAATGATCGATCGTTTCAACTATGCAAAATCAGTATGTTTTCAGGATGAAACATCATAATCAAAGTCACAAGATAGATGCAAACTAGGAAAAAATATTTTCTAACTCATTTCCCTGAAAAACAGCTAATCTCCCAAGTACATAAGGAATTCCTAAACAGTGGTTAGAACATGGCCAGTAATCTGTAGAGAAATGGGCAAAGAATAGTAACAGAAAGTACCAAGAAAAATAAAAACACATAGATTTTGGATGTATGAAGAATTGCTTTGCCTCCCTTATAATAAGAGAAAAGCAAATTAAAATTATAACACAATGTCAGGTTTTATCTACCGAATTAGAAAAACGTGAAATCCATGAAAAACATATAAGACAGAAATTCACTCATTGCCAGTGAGGACTTTAAATTTTCACATCCTCTATGGAGAGCAATTTAGCAACATTTATGGAAATTAAAAATATACTCTTTGACCTAGTAATCCAACTTTAGAAATCTGTCCTACACATATATCTCCCATACACCTTTGCATAATTACATATGAACAGATTTCTATTGCGACTTTTCTGTTATAGCAAAAGATTAGAACAATGTCATTCAGTAAAGGGCTGATTAAATAAACTATAGCACAGCCATCAAAAAAGAAAGACAAGCCAGGCGTGGTGGCGCAGGCTTGTAGTCCCAGTACTTTGGGAGGCGGAGACTGGAGGATCCGGGTTCGCGGTCAACCTCAGCGCGCATGCACGCGTGCACGCAATCTCTCTCTCTCTCTCTCTCTCTCTCTCTCTCTCTCTCTCTACCTACTTAGTGAGGCCCTCCACAACTTCGTGAGACCCGGTTTCAAAAATAAAGCATAAAAAAAATAGGGCCGGGGGTGTAGCGCAGAGGTAGAACGCCCCTGCATTCAATCCCCGGTACCGCAAAAAATAAATAAATAAATAAATAAATAAATAAATAAATAAAAAAGAAAGACACAAAAAAGAATAAGGAGCTCTCTGTGTGCTCATATGGAAATATCTTCAGAGAATATTACTAATAGTGTATCAATCCAATATACTATATTTGTATAAGAAGGGGGAAATAAATATATATTTTGTATGCATTCTAGCTACATAAAGAATCGCTAAAAGCATAAAAGCTAGCAAAAGCGGCAATATAACAAGAAGCTATATAACAAACAAGAAACTAATAAAAGTGGATACTTATATTTCTCAAAAAATTAAACACAGAATTATCATACTCTCCAGCACCTCCATTTCTAGGTATATACACAATAGAATTGAAAGCAAGGGTGTAAGCAGATACTTACGCACCAATGTTTATAACATTACTCACAATAGCCAAAAGGTAGAAACAACATGAATGTCCATAAACCCATGAAGAAACAAAACATGGTGTAGACATAGAATGGAATGGTATTCAGCCTTAAAAAGGGAATTCTGATAATATCACAACAGGATGAACCTTGAAGCCATGCTAAATGAAATAGAAAACACACAAAGGGACAAATATTGTATCATTCCACTCACATAAGGAACCTAGTCAAATTCATAGAATGCAGGTTACTAGAGGCTCTAAGAGAAGGGAGAATGGGAAGTTATTATTGAAAGGGTACAGAGTTTCAGTTTGGGGAATGGTTCTGGAGACAGACAGTGGTGATGGTTGCACAACAATGTGAATGTACTTAGTGCCACTGAGCTGTACACTTAAAAATGGTTAGAGGATCCGTGTTCACGGCCAGCCTCAGCTACTTAGTGAGGCCCTCTGCAACTAAGTGAGACTCTGTTTCAAAATAAAGAATAAAAAAATAGGGCTGGGGGTGTAGCTTGGAGGTAGAATGCCCCTGGGTTCAATCCCCAGTACCACAAAAAAATGGTTAGAGTTGTATATTATATGTTATGTATATTATATGTTATGTATATTTATCACAATAAAAAAGACCAGTCACTGATACAATCAGGCATGTAGAGCAGAAAATGCCAGATAGGAGTGACACTTCTCCACATCTTCCTTTAGAACTATGTAAATATATTACCTAATTATCTAAAAAGATCAATAAACCAATTCTTAAGAAAGATCTTGATCTTCTTCTTGGACTACTTCTATAATTTGATTTCTTCTATATGCAAATATTACCTAATTTTGTTCCAGTGTTTTAAGAGCACCTTCATCAATATTAGATTGACTGGATAAACTGCCACACACCAGAATACTAAGCAGCAGTGGTTAAGAAAAAGGTGAGTCTATATTTCCCTCTTTTCAATTTAGAGACAATTTAGAGGCAAGTTCTGGCCTCCGAGGTAGTTTTGGTAATTCTGGTCTTTGAGGAGCTGTGTGATTAAATGCCCTGCACCTGCCCACATGGGGAAAGGTAAGGAAGGGGGTGTGGCTACATCTGCCCACCTGGGGGAAGGTAAGGAAGGGGGTGTGGCTACACCTGCCCACCTGGGGGAAGGTAAGGAAGGGGGTGTGGCTACACCTGCCCACCTGAGGGAAGGTGAGGAAGGGGGTGTGGCTACACCTGCCCACCTGGGGGAAGGTGAGGAAGGGGGTGTGGCTACACCTGCCCACATGGGGGAAGGTGAGGAAGGGGGTGTGGCTACACCTGCCCACCTGGGGGAAGGTGAGGAAGGGGCGTGGCTGCTCACTCAGGGCCTCTTCCTCTGGGATCACTAGCCAGGGCCCCCTGCCTTGGGTGCCATGGGGCCTCTATCTTAGTCTTTAATAAACCCGCCCTTCATTCCACCCGACTCTGTCCACTTGTGTAGGTTCTCCCCTTCCAGGGAGCTGAGGGGCAGAGGGACAGGCTGGGGGATGGAGTTCTAGATGCCACCTCTCCCCACAACGGTCTCTCTCTGCAGCTGCTGGGCCTCCACCTGGATCATTCCAATGTGCTAGGGACACCCACCATCGTGGGACCCATTCCACTGATCAATGGCTCCCTGGATAGAAAGTACTTCCTGTGTCGGACAGAGACTAGGCTCTTGGATAATTTTACACTGGTCCTGTTTTATTTTCAGGAACCAGGAAAGATAAATATAATTCCTCTTCTTTGTGATATAATTTCAGATATTTTAAAACCATTGACTCTCCAACAGTATATCTCTTCTTAAGTCCCTGAGGGTTCTCCATGGAACTGCATCTTTTTATTATTTTTTTATTTTTATTTTCTTTGGTACTGGGGGTTAAACCCAGACATCCTACCTCTGAGCCACACCCCCAGTTCATTTTATTATTTATTTTGAAACAGGAACTTGATAAGTTATCGCACCCTGGCCTTAAACCCATGATCCTCCTATCTGAGTCTCCCAAGTACTGGGATTACAGGTGTGTGCCACCATACCCACTGGAACTGCATCTTTTAAAATTAATTAATTAATTTTGTGTGGTACCGGGGATTGAACCCAGGGGTATTCTACCTCTGAGCTATACCCCCAGTCCTATTTTATTTTGAAACAGGGTCTTACTAAGTTGCTGACGCTGGCCTTGAACCTGCAATCCCCCTGTCTCAGCCTCCCAGGAACTCCTGGAGCCCTCAAACCCTCCTCTCCCAGCACTCTCTAGATCAACAGGATTCACAGCCCGTTTCCAAGGCTATGCCTTTGGTTCCATTCCCATGTCTCCACTTAGCTATTATCCTCTTCTTTTTCCCCCTTGGGAAACTGTTAGAAGTGTAAGTCCAAATAAAGCCCAGCTCTGTAAAAGATGGTGTGGTATACAGTCTTTAAAATGGCACCCAAGGCCATGGTTCGCATGGCCTGTGTCATCCCCTCCCTTTGAATTTGGGCCGGACCTAGTAACTTGCTTCTAATGAACAGAATACAGCAAAAGTGATGGGATGCCACTTCCAAGATTCAGTGATAAAGGACGAGCTTCCATCTTGCTGGTCTTCTCTGTCAGGCTCATCTCCCTTGTTCTACAGAGTCTGGTCCTCAGATAAGCCTCCTACGCCAGGAACAGAGGGCATCTCCTGCCAGCAGCCAACGAGGGACTGAATCCTTCCAGCCCCACGTGAGCAACCTTGGAAACAAAGTCACCCTGACAGAGCTCTGAGATGACTATAGCCCATCAACCATAGCCACTTGAATGCAGCTTCATCATTGGCCCAAAGCAGCAGGCCCCGGTAAGCCATGGACCAGAATTTCCTGACCCACAGCCACTGAGATAAAGAATGTTTAAGCCACTAAATGCGGGGGTAATTTTATATTATACAGTAATAGACAGCTAATGCTGCCAGGGGTGAGGAGAAATCGTGAACAGAACTTAATCATGACCCACCTGGGCCAGGTGATTCCTAACACAGCCAGTCCGAACTCTGGCAGTTTTTAATTCCTCCTGCCTTTTTCCCTTCTCCATGCATAGAAATGAAGCATTCCTGGTTCTTTCATTAGGGTAGTATTCTTCCTGTCACATAGAAATTAGCCTCATGAACTTTATTCTAAGTATTATAGTTACTATTGATGACCTTAATGTCATTATTTTAAATAGAGACACAAATTTTAATCATTGGTGTTACTTTACATTTTTTTTCCCCAGGTAACAGAGACCTCATTAAGTACTTGGAGGTTTTCACTGAAGAGCAAATTACTGTGTTGGTGTCCAAGACAATAAAGGCTGTGATATTGCAAGACAATTTTGAGGCATTTTTAAATAAATTGGCATTGCTTTGGTGTCATTATGAAAAACAAGCTAGAATTAAGATCATTTTTTAATACTACACCAAAAAAAAAGAGCAAAGGATACAACTTAGGGAAGATGATCGGATTATAGATATTGACGGTGTTGATTTCAAAGACTGTATTTCAATCATTCATTCAATGAGTAAATCCCTTTTTACAAGTTTCTTACTAACTGATTTTTCAGCCCGTTTTTAACCATCTCTAGTAAACAATAACTCAGGTCTTCATTAGATTCAGTCAAACTGTTTCTGCCTTAACACACACAAAAAATGTTTGAGGGTCAGTAGATGTCTATGGATATATTTCATTTTATAAAAACTAAGGTGGAAGGTGAACCATACCACTTAGTGTCTTATGAGTGATTTAATTTTTTTGTTTTTAATTACGGTAAAAGTCACATAACATAAAATATACCACCTTAACCATTTTTAAGTGTACAGTGCAGTGGTGTAAAGTGTACTAACATTGCTGCATAACCCATATCCAGAACTTTTCCATCTTGCAAAACTGAAACTTAATACACATTGAAAAATCCATTTTTCCTCCTCCCAGCCCTTGTCATTCGCCATTCTACTTTGTTTCTATGAATCTGACCACTCTAGGTATCTCACCTAAATGGAATCACCCAGGATCTGTCTTTCTGTAACTAGTGTACTTCACTTAGCACATGTCCTCAAAGTTCACCCATGCTGTAGCATGTGACAGGATTTTGTCTTTGAGGCTGAATAATCCCCCCTCTCTTGTGTACACCACATTTTGTTTATCCATTCATCTGGTGGTGGACATTTGGATTGCTTCCACATCATGGCTATTGTAAATAATACTGCTGTGAACATAGATATGGAAATGTTTCTTCAAGATTCTACTTTCAACTCTTTTGTATATATACTTAGAAATGTGACTATTAGGTCATATGGTAGTTCTGTTTTTAATTTTTGGTGGAGTCTCCATAGAGATTTCCACAGCTGCTGCACCATTTTATATTTCCACTAACCATGAACAAGGGTTCCAATTTCTCTTCATTCTTATCAACATTTGGTATTTTTCTGGTGTGTGTGTGTGTGTGTGTGTGTGTGTGTGTGTGTGTGTGTTACTGGAGATTGAACCCAGGGCATTCTACCAGCAAGATATGCCCTATCCCATTTTATTTTATTTTATTTTATTTATTTATTGAAACAGTCTCATTAGGTTGCTGAGAGTCTTGCTAATGTTGAGGCTGGCCTTAAACTGCAATCTTCCTGTCTCAGCTCCCAAGTACTGAGATTACAGGATTACAGATGTGTGTCATATGTCCCGCCTGTTTTTTTTTTTACTAGTAGTCATCCAGATGTACCCATATCTCATTGATATTAGATATGACCATATCACATTGTGGTTTTGATTTACACTTTTCTAATGACTACTGATGTTGAACATCTTTTAAATGCTTGTTGGTCATTTGTATATCTTCCTTGGAGAAATATCTGTACAAATCCTTTTCCTGTTTTCTAATCTGGTTATTTGTGTGTGTGGGGGGGTGTTGCTGTTGAGTTATAGGCTTTTTTGTTTTTTGCAGTACTGGGGATTGAACCCAGGGGCATTCAACCTCCGAGCTACACCCCCAGCCCTATTTCTTATTCTTTATTTTGAAACAGGGTCCCACTAAGTTGCAGAGGGCCTCACTAAGTAGCTGAGGCTGGCCACGAACCCGGATTCTCCGGTCTCAACCTCCCAAGTACTGGGATTACAAGCATGTGCCACCACGCCTGGTAAGTTGTAGGCTTTTTTTTATACATTTCTTTATCAACTGTATGATCTACAATTATTTTCTCTATTACACAGGTTGCCTTTTCAATCTATTGATTGTTTCCTTTGTGCACAAAACACTTCTTTGACATAACTCCAAAAGCAAAGGCAACAAAAGAAAACACAGACAAATGGGACTAGAGGTTACTCTTTTCCTAAAACATCTGTCTAGTCATCAATCTGCACACACCATCTATCAGTCTCTCTGTTGAGTCTCTATCCACTCTCTCTGTCTCCTCTAGCTCTCTTTATCTCTCTCTCCACACAGGAACACACAAAGTCCATTGGTTACCATGGTGATGCATCTTTTAGCCTCTAAACAGCATCTGATTTACAACTCCCTTTCTTCATCTCTGTTATCTAAAAAAATTGAAGAAAGTTCCTAAAAAGTTACCTAGTTGGGAATATTTTACTTAATTTCTTGTGTCCATCCCATGCATCCAGAATCATCTTTTCTCATCCAGTGGCCAAAAAAAAAACTTACATTTGTCTGAAATGCAACAACTTTTATGTGTCTCCCCACTTTGAGTACAAAACACTTTCTTATTTTACTAGCATCAAGAGACACATTCATTTAATATTGAAATTTATGATGCACTTAGAAAAACAACACAGTGAATTTCTGGATTATTTTTAACTTTCTCTCTTAAAGCATTGGCTGCGGCAGATTTTGTTTAGCATTTAAATTAATGTTTTTTTAAAATCTATTCTAAAATGAATTATCTCTCTCATGACATTTACATAAATTTATCAAACATACCAAAATATGTAACTTCAGCAACAAATGTTTTCTTTCGGTTGCTGAATCATGATAGTCGTTTGTTACCAAAACAGAACTAATACATAAAGGTATTTACCACAATCTTCCCAGGATGTACCTTCTACCTCCACTCACCTCTTTATATACTGAGTCCTTTCTTTTCCCCACCATTTTTCCCCTCATTAAAAAAAAAATTTACTCCACCTGGGAACTTTTTGGTAATTCAGTCCCAATTCTCATATTTATGGGGTCTAAACATATAAACGGAAGTTCACCTACCATCTGAATAAATATTTAAAATTATAAATCAAGCTAACAAGGCCGGGCGTGGTGGCGCACGCTTGTAATCCCAGTACTTTGGGAGGCGGAGACCGGAGGATCCGGGTTCGCGGCCAGACTCAGCTCGCGCATGCGTGCACGCGCGCGCTCTCTCTCTCTCTTTCCCTGTCTCTCTCTCTCTCTCCCTGTCTCTCTCTCTCTCTCTCCTTAGTGAGGCCCTCCGCAACTTCGTGAGACCCGGTTTCAAAATAAAGTATAAAAAAAAAATAGGGCCGGGGGCAGAGCGTGGAGGTATAGAACACCCCTGCGTTCAATCCCCAGTACTGCAAAAAAAAAAAAAATCAATCTAACAAACTATTATATAAAATATGTTCAGCCGGCCCTCCTTTTCCTTTTTGCAGATTCATTATTTGCTAATTTGCCTACCAGCTAAAATTCATTTGTAACCCCCAAATCAATTCTTGGAATGTCTCATGGATATTCACAAACATGCCCTAGAGAGGTAAGAAAAACCTTGAGTTTGCAGTGCATATCTTCTTAGCTGAAACTGAACAAAGTAATGCTCTGCCTTCTTGTTTCGGCTCTCATCTTGTAAACAGGTCTCTTTTAAGGTTTATTTAGCACCATGTTCCTTTATATTCATGTGCTTTTTCTGTTGGTTACATGCTGTTTAGAGTGACCCCAAGCACGGTGCCATCCAGTGTCCCCAGGTTCAAGAAGAGCATGGTCCTTACATGAAGAACATGTATCTGTTCAGTCAGCTCCATCCAGGAGTTAGTTACGGTGCTGTCAGCCATGAGTTCAATGTTAATGAAGCCATAGTATATACTGTGGTCCCCTCTATCCACACAGGACATGTTCCAAGAACTTAGCGCATGCAGAAACTGCAGACGATACTGAACCCTATGTATACTATGTGGCTTTATTTTTCTGTACTAAATACGTAGGATAAATTTCACCGTTTCACTGAAAGGAAACACTTTATGGCATCTCCTTGGCCTCTCTGAATTGTCGACATCCCTGCTCTTGTGTTTTGGAGACATTATTAAGTAAAATAAGGGTTACTACACACAAGCTCTGCGACACCCAGACAGTCGATCTGGTGACTGAGAATGCTAAAAAGTAGCTGACGGGCCCTGGGCAGGAAGGAGGACAGTACCAGATCTCATCATGCTACTCACACCAGCACACAGATTTAAAATAATGCTAAGTCCACCTAAGAAAGTATCACTACCAATACAATGTCTGTATCACTTTGAACCTTGCTATGATGCACCAATAAAAGTATGTAAAAAAAAAACCTTCTAATTTGCTTATTTCTGGGAATTTTTCTTTTACATTTTCAGACCGTGGTTGACTGCATGAAACTGAAACTGCTGATAGCAGAGGCGCAGATGAGGGAAACCAGGGACCACTATATTAAACAGGGCATCTTTAAACAGAAACATACATGAAACAAGCTACACATTGATTGGTTGATGACAATGCTGTGACAAGAGGCTGGTAGGAACTACCCTGCATTCCCCCGGCCTGTGTGTGCGAATGCAGTGTCCTGTGTCTTGTAGCATGTAACCACCATGAACAGTGAGCGTCAACTACACTAAATCCTTATCTTAGCAAACACTCATCCCTAGTAACAAAATAAAACAAGATGTGCATGGATTTAGATGACGAAAAGTTGTCTTCTAAAATATCAAAAGAGACATTAAAGACAATGAAATTAATTACTATCTGGGATGTCTTGGTGTCTTGTAAAATGGATTGGCAATGTTTGATGAACAATAAAGACATGCATAATGCATATACTATCATATATGCATTCTTTGTTTGTGTGCTGTGCTGGGCATTGAACTCGGGTATTCTACCTCTGAGCTACACCCCCAGCCCTTTCTTTTATTTATTTATTTTTTTATTTTGAAACAGGGTCTTGCTAAGTTTCTGAGGGTCTTGCTAAATTGCTGAGGCTGTCCTTGAACTTGCGATCCTTCTGTCTCAGCCTCCCAAATGCTGGAAATAAAGGCATGTGCCACAACGTCCTACTGCACGTATTCTATAAATTTTTTCTTGCCTTCATTTCAACAATGATACTAACAATGTTGTTATAATAAGTATTTTCATATATTCTATGGTCAAGAAAAGTGCTCTGTGCATGTATGTCTATCACTTTGAACCCACTATGATGTATAATTACAATGTACCAATAAATGTATATTAAAAAAAGAATAAGCCAAAGGATTAAAAATGTAATTGTGTGAATGCATACAAATATTAATACATTTCTACCTAAAAGTAAATTCAAATGAATGCTAAAATTCAAAAATTAAAACTATTTTCATGTATTTTTAAAAGTTCATTTCCTTTTAAAACATTTAAAATTTCTATTACACTAAAAGAAAAAATACAAGTGATTTATGAAATAAAAATGTATAACAAAAACTATTTCAATAGAAATTATGATTAGTGAGTATCAAGTATTAAGTAAAAATTATTTAAATATCAACATATTACATTTATTAAGTACTCTTTTTAAACTATTCACAATTGCAGCTCTCTGTATTCATCTAGCTGCCGACATATAAAGAATCATTATCCCCAGGTTATGTGTAGATCTATGTGCAACAGTTGAAAAGACTTTGCTAATTCCTAAGGACCACAAATTGGGACAGAAGAAGGAACAAGAAATGGAGGCTGGGCATGCTGGGAAACAATGCTGTATTGTGCAAGAATAGAAGGATGGACAAGTTAATGAATTTGCCTTTTCTCTCCTCTAAAGGACTCCAAAACTGAAATTCTTCCTGTACTCTGAAGCAGGGCTTGCATCTGTTAATAGCAGAGATGCAACCCCCAAGTTTCCACCACAGTCAGATGCCGTCATTTACTATTTCAAGGACATCAGACAAGGATGTTGAGATGTGCTGCCTGGCACATGAACAATTTTAGTAATGAAAAGTATTTCAGATTGAGTTGAGCTGTGGCAGATCTGAGCATCAAGCCTCTGCTTGTGTCTAAGGGTGTACTCGGTTAGTCCTAAAGAGGAGTAAGAGCAGTGGTATTGAGGACAGTTGCTACAACGTCCCCTTACCTAACAGAAACCTGCTGAGCATTTGGCCATTGGCAAGACAAAGCTACACAGAAGTTTGATGGTCGTGGGCATGGTGAACTTCATCTAAGGCTTCCTTGCTTGGCTCAGCCCTGATCTGAATGAAATCTTTTCTCCTGGTCAGAGCTGGGTTTCCTGCTTTTACCATAGCAGGAGACACCTGCTACACTGAGTATAAAATTAAGTAATTTTTGTCTCATTGTCCCAGAAGTGGAACACGTGTGAAAAATAGAGGATGTAATACATAATAAAATAATATAATACATAAATAATTATATAATAATAAAATGAGGTATGATAATTATAATATAATGATATTAGTAAATATTGATAAATATAATAATATATAAACTCCAGAGTATTCTTTCCAATCTATTTTAATGTACCTGTGTCAATTTCATTGAAATATTTGAAGAAATGAAAACTTGGGATTTAATGGGTTAAGTAATATTGTGACATGTTTAATATTGTCCATATGGTTCCCGGAAGGCATCTAACCATGGATTCCTGCTCCATTATCTGGCCAAGATCTATTGCCTCTTCACACCTTCTCCTGAGTTAAAGCAACACTTCTCTTTTTTATAACCAACTTTCTTACTCTTTCTACTTTGGACGACCAGTTCCTCTCTATCTTCTAAATGTGGCAGCATGCATTCCTTCCTAGGGCTGATCAGATTAATGACAAGGACAATGACAACAATAATGGTAAAGTGCTAGGCATTTTGAGCACTTTGAGTATATGAACAAATTTACTTTCAAGCAAAGCCCATGAGATAAGTACAGTTTTACCAAAGAGGAAACTGAGGCACAAAGAATTTCAGTAACCGGCCAAAGTAAGGCCACACAGGCACACTAACTCTAGTTTGAATTCCTACCCAACTCACTACATGATACTATAAGAGATGAAGAAACAGTGCTCTGTGTATGTGTGTGTGTGTGTGTGTGTGTGTGTGTGTGTGTGTGTGTGCTGGGGATGGAACCAGGGACATTCTACCTCTGAACTACACCCCTAGACTTTTTTTTATTTTTTATTTTGAAACAGGGTCTCACTAAGTTGCTGAGGCTGGCCTCAAACCTGCAATCCTCCTGTCTCAGCCTCTCAAGTACTGGGATTGCAGGCATGAGCCACCACACCCTGCTGAAATGGTGCTTTTTATGCACCATGGGCTTGCTTGGCTTATTTTAGAGGAAAATAGACTTTCTTGTAAATTGGTTGAAAATGGTGCATACAAGAAAAAATATTGTATATCTCTACTCATTGCTTTTCCTTCTGGAAGACAATGCGGCCATTAATAGCAGAACTGGCTATTATCTAGAACTCCTTGTTAGCATTGTATTTTACAAAGGGCTTCTGGTGTCCATGTAGCTAAGTACACTCAGGGAAGCTAAAGCTCCATGCAACCCATCACTGGTCAAAAATCTACAAGGACCCTACACACCTCAGGAATGTGTTTGCAATGCTGCCAAGTGTCACAGCTCACAGGGCCGGAAAGAGTTAAATCCTTTTCCCCAAGGTCACCCCGAATGTCAGTGGAAGATGTGGGCGTGGAGCCCGGACCTCTGGCTCCTCTCCCTGAGTTTCAGTAAGTCAACCATATTCTGACATTTAATGGGTGAGACATTTTGTTTGTGCTTAAGCATTCCCTCTCAATATTTGCAACCCAAGCTCTATAGCATGGAGTCATTGCCCAGAAACCAGATGAAGGAAGAATAAAGTTAAATTCAGCCCTGTTTGATGAAGTATGGCATAAAAATCATCTTCTAAGGTTTTCTTTGCCTAATCCCCAATATGAACCCATGTCAAATAACATTTCAATAGATTCCATCATCTTAAGATTCCCCATCTTCAGCCAATCTCTCTTACTCAAAGCAACCAAATTCTAGGATATTCTCTGAGAATTTGCTGCAATGGGATTTGACCTGCACCCTAATGAGGAACCATCACACATCTTTTTTTTTTTTTTTTTTTGCGGTACTGGGGATTGAACCCAGGGGCATTCTACCTCCAAACTACACCCTCAGCCCTATTTTTTATTCTTTATTTTAAAACAGGGTCTCACTAAGTTGTGGAAGGCCTCACTAAGTAGCTGAAGCTGGCTGTGAACCCGGATCCTCCGGTCTCAGCCTCCCAAGTACTGGGATTACAAGCGTGCACCACCACTCACAGCTCCATCACACATCTTAAACAGTTGAAGAAGTACGTAAGCAGTGACCTCCTATGAATAGGAGAAAAGCTGTCTATTTTCCAGAACTCTGAGAACTTGGCCAATAGCAAAGCAAGAGAACTGCTATGAAGAATTGATGTTTTAGGCCCAGGGCTGGGGATGGTTCTGCTCGACTGCAGCTATGGAAGTGTCTACAACCCACTTGTCCTGGATGGAGGAGCAGAATGAAAAAAGTCTGCACACCTTCATAAGTCACAGAATGTCCCTTGTTTCTCTAGCTCCCCTACCTTCACCTTGGAGCATGATCTTGTCAATCCCATTTTCAGAAGAGCTTCTGTCTTGATACCACCCAAGAGTCCTCTTTGCCTGCACAGAAAGAGTCCCTCTTGTCCACCATTGAGACTGTGGGAAGATGCATGGAGACACCAGGAGGCCCCAGGTAGGCTCACATTGAGTCTTGCTTTCCTTCCCTTTCTCCTCACACAGGTCATCTGCCAGGTTCCTGACTCCTCATATCCCAGGGTCTTTGTCTGGATCCTTCATCACCTCCTGACTGGTCACTGGAACTCAAGATATACCTATCTTGGAAACTGCCTGTTTCTTCCCAAGCCATGAAAGACTCCATGGACTTTCTCACACATCTGATTCAGGATGGAGACATCTTGCATATGTGAGGTCCCAGACCAGGTCACTCCTGGTATATTCTCTCCAATATGAGCACAGTAGTGTTACGGAGGGACCATGCACACAAGAACAGAACTAAAAACTCAGTGGTCGGCTCAGGGAACCCTTCAATGTGTTGTGTTCACACACTATGCCACATTGGACTGCCTGGTGCCATGGCGCCCACCTATCTGTGCTGCATTGACTGAGAACATGTTTTATTGCCCCCTAGAACTCTCTTGTGGTCCTTTTAAGAGAGTGTTGGGGACTTCCCTGGATCATTCAAATTCAATATCCATTCAAATTCAATTTCAATTTCTTTTTTGGATGCAGAGGTCAGCTTGTAAGTCTCCAAAAAAACATGATGTGTTTTTCACTTGGCTTTTCTACTAAGAATACAATCCAGACAATTCATTGCCCTAAAGTGACAGAATTAGGTAATAGCTTTATGTTTTGTATTAGCTATGTGACTCTCATCATATTAAACAAGATACCTGAATTGTTTGTTCTGGGATTCTCTCCCTGGTTCCTCCCTTCCTTCCTTCCTTCCCTCCTTCTTTCCTGTTTGCTTTCTTGCCTTCCTGCCCTCCTTCTTCCTTCCTTCTTCCTTTTTACAATTTGGATGACATCTAAGAGTCAGGCACTGAGAGAAGAGTCAGTTATAAAACTAGGCAATGAATGCTATGATAGAAGTAAACACATGGTTATATTTGAAAGACCTCATCATGCTTTTAAGGTTAAAAAATGTTAGTTCTATAACAAAATAAAGTATAATTGCTTTTAGAGATCACCATAAATAATTTAGCTTAAATAATTTACATCCTCTATTATGTTCATCTGTTAATTATATTCACAGAATGATTGAATTAAAGTTATTTTATGGCCGGGCGTGGTGGTGCACGCTTGTAATCCCAGTACTTTGGGAGGCGGAGACCGGAGGATCCGGGTTTGCGGTCAGCTTCAGCTCTCTCTCTCTCTCTCTCTCTCTCTCTCTCTCTCTGTCTTTCTCTCTCTCTCTCTCTCTCTCTCTCTGTCTGTCTGTCTCTCTCTCTCTCTCTCTCTCTCTACCTAGTGAGGCCCTCCGCAACTTCGTGAGACCCGGTTTCAAAATAAAGTATAAAAAAAAAAATAGGGCCAAGGGTGTAGCGCGGAGGTAGAACGCCCCTGGGTTCAATCCCCAGTACCGCAAAAAAAAAAAAAAAATGTTATTTTACATGCCAATCAATTGCTACGTGATACACTCATGTACACATATCTACATATATACGTGAGTGTATTTTAATATTTTTGCAATTATATTTAGAAAAGAATCAAACTACCTCAACATACAAATATAGAAATGATTATAAATATATAGTGTTCATTTAAAAGTCAATACCATGGCCTCAGTAATCACTAAAATGGCTTAGTTGATAGCAATATGCTATCTGTTAAATGGCTCCAGATTCTGAGCACGACCAAAATGCACTCATCAATAAGAAGTTTGGGGTGACTACCTCAAGGTCATTTCATGACACACAGACACATTCTGGATGATAGAATTTGAGTTTCTGTCATCTGTGCTTCAGATCAATAAACTAGAAAAAGAATGTGTGTGT
Source organism: Glis glis (assembly GCA_004027185.1). Taxonomy (NCBI): domain Eukaryota; kingdom Metazoa; phylum Chordata; class Mammalia; order Rodentia; family Gliridae; genus Glis; species Glis glis. The sequence goes on from PVJS01000776.1 coordinate 18,263, forward strand.
GTGTGTGTGTGTGTGTGTGTGTGTGTGTGTGTGTTTATACATATGTGTGTGGTGGCTTTAGTTTTATTATTGTTATTATTTGAACTTTAAAGTTCATCCAAACTGGGCGTGGTGGCGCACACTTGTAATCCCAGTACTTGGGAGGCTGAGACCGGAGGATCTGAGTTCGCGGCCAGCCTCAGCTACTTAGTGAGGCCCTTCACAACTTAGTGAGACCCTGTTTCAAAATAAAGAATAAAAAATAGGGCTGGGGGTGTAGCCTGGAGGTAGAATGCCCCTGGGTTCCATCCCCGGTACCACAAAAAAATAAAATAAAATAAAGTTCATCCATGAGCTATAGAGCTATATCCAAAATGAGTTATTGACTCACCTAAATGACATTGAAACGTCCAGCCAGACGACAATCTTTACATTTCCTGAACTCATTTATTTGTTTTTCTCCGAGGCATGTTCCTTTTCTTGATGTTAATAATAACAAATTGAAACATTTCCCCCAAAATACTTTGCTTAAAAATCTAAACATCCAGGCAATGTTGAAAATAGTTAAGCAGTCTCTGTGAATTGTACTTAAAACAATTTTAACGATTTTGAATGATCTAGTATTTTAATACTTCATGATATGTAATTTTATATTCTATAGAATAATAATAGCTATGTGAAAGGATTCTTCAAGGAGAAAGGTTAAAAATAATTTGGAGAGAAATGCAGTACTTTCTGAAAAAGATGCTTATGGGAAATATTTCCTCTCTTTTTTTATTTTTATCAAAGTAATATACACAGTGAAATAGTAAGATACTTTATAATGAAAACCGTTAGTCCCTAATTTCATTCTTCTTCACACTCCTAAAGACAACATTTTCAACTTTTGCTTTATATCTTCTGGTATTTACATTTTTATTTCTAAATAATACACTTTCACTGTGATTTCTTGATTTATCAATTTTAGGCATTATCTATTGGCTTCATAGATCAGGATTTAGTTCTCGTATATTACCACTCACCTTTCCCTGCTCTCTCGTCATTTCCCAATAAAAATAACCATTTGTCAACCAATATTCAGTATTTGTATTATTTTGATTATATAAATATTGCTCATTTCTGAGCCAAGATTATGTTTCCTTTCTCAGACTACATTTTGGATTTTTATAAAAGTGGTGATATATATATATATATATATTTATATTATATATGTGTATACATATACACATATATATGTATACTATATATATATATATATATATATATATTGTTCCTTTAAAAGTCAATACCATGGCCTCAGTAATCACTAAAATGTCTCAGCCACATTTTTATTGCCGAGTTTCCCATACACTGAATTCTTCACCCATGCTCTAACAGAGCCAATTGTTTGTTCATTCATTCAACAAACATATATGGGGTGACTTCTTTATGCAGGAATCTTCTAGGTTCTGCAGCATATTAGTGGGCAAAAAAAAAATCCTGCTCTTTAACAGTTTAAATTCTAGTGGGGAAAAAAAGTCAACAATTTAAGGTAAGCATAATTAATGATGAAGCCGGGTGTTGTGGCACACATCTGTAAACTCAGGACTTGGGAGGCTGAGACAGGAGGATCGCATATTCAAGGCCAGCCTCAGCAACTTAGTGAGACCCTGTCTCAAAATAAAAAATAAAAAGAGCTGGGAGTGTAGCTCGGAAGGTAGGATTCCCCAGGTTTAATCCCCAGTACAATAATAAATAAATAAATAAATAAATAAATAAATAAATAAATGCAATAATAATAGTAATAATAATAATAATGAAGTATTATTATCTTTCAGAACATAGAATGTGCTCTGAAGAATACCCAGCAGGTTTCAGAGATCGGTGCCAACCAATGACCATGTTCAATAGAGCTGGGGAACCAGAAGGGATACAGTTCAAATGGATGGGCAGGGTAGGCCTGTCTGAGGTCATGCGTGAGCAAGGTTGAAGGAAGTGAGAAGGTGAACCAGGTAAGTGTGGGAGGACGGGTCCACGCAGAGAACAACTAGGAGAAGTAAGGCCTGAGGAAGGGACATACTAGGATATTCTGGGAATTGCAAGAAGGCTTTGGTCGCCAAAACAGAGTGAGCAAGAGAGCATGGTCCACTGGGGCATTGGGCCAGATCATATTCCATTGGTAAGTCTTTAGAAGGATATCAGTTTTTTAAGCCAGGCGTGGTGGTACACGCTTGTAATCCCAGTACTTGGGAGACTGAGACAGGAGGATCGTGGGTTCAAGGACAGCCTCAGCAAGTAGTGAGTCTCTCATCAACCTAGTGAGACCCTGTTTCAAAATAAGAATAAAACAGGGCTGGGGTTGTAGCTCGGAGGTAGAATGCCCCTGGGTTCAATCCTCAGAACCACACACAAAAAAAAAAAAAAACCAGAAGGATATCAGCTTTTTGGTGAGATGCACTGAAAGATTTTGGTTTAGCTTCAAAAAATGTCATTTCATTTAAAGGCAATGCTTCATTTGCCTTCCATCTAACAGGGTACAAGTACATAAGGTGAGAGGTGAGTCCAATGGAAATATAACAACCAGTCTATACTACAAGTGAGCCAAGACTCATCGTTCCAGTTTATGTCACATATGAGGTCCTTAGCTCAGATCCATGGGGACAACTGAATCCCTCAACCACGCATGTTTTTCCACACTAAAGTCTTTGGCCCCAGTTACCATCTTCTGTAGGTACCCAGTCTCCAATCTGATGTCAACATGGCATCCATTATTTCTCCCTTCTCTTCTAAGGGAAACAAGTCCAGTTACACACACAGTTATTTTCTCCTGGGCACAGACCCTGAAGTTTTCTCCTTTTGACGGAAGGTACCTCTGTAACTATCAGAGTCAATTCATGCACTTTAAGCTGTGACACTGATGAAATGTATTTCAGACTGTCCTTTGGAACAAACAGAAGTGGTCTCTCTTGTCAAGACAAACTTTTTTCCAGCCCTTCGCGTTAATTAGTGCTATGACCTATGACCTGTACGGAAAGCTGTTTGTGCAGGACACAGTCTCGGCGTCACATGAATAAAGTAGCACTAAGAGACCAATAGGGAGGCAGAGAAGTATAGAATTAGCCTTCTGGTTTTCCAAGGTTTCTGGTGCAAGGTATTGTCAGAAAAATGCCAAGACTCCATAAAATTCCACTTCTGTCCCTGTCACTCCAGCTAAGCCATGTTACCCTGTGGCTGCTCAGGATTTGTACACCATTTACTGAAGCTTTCAGATGATGAATATAGGTTGGTTTTGCAGAAGTAAGCACAAGAGAATGTAGAGTTTGAACTGGTGGCAACTTCTCTGGAACAGGAATCAGCAGTCCTGTGGCCTAGGCCTTGCTCTGCTAAGAAATAGAGTTCAGTTGTCCCTTGGTAACCATAGTGGATTCGTTCCAGAACCTGCCTCATAGACACAAAATTTATGGATGCTCAAGATTTTTAAAATATAAAATGACACAGTTTTTGCATACAACCTATGCACAGCCTCCAGTATACTTCAAATCATCTACAGATGATTTGGGGAGGGGGGTACTGGAGTTTGGACCCAGGGGCATTCTACCTCTGACCTACACCCCCAGCCCTATTTTATTTTTTAAACATGGTCTTGCTTGTCATTAAAAGTAATGACAAGAAGCCAGGTGCATGCCTGTAATCCCAGTACTTGGGAAGCTGAGACAGGAGGATCTCAGGTTTGAGGCCAGCCTCAGCAACTTACTGAGACCCTCAGCAATTTAACAAGACCCTATTTCAAAATAAAATAGAATAAAAAAAGGCTAGAGGTGTAGCTTGGAGGTAGAATGCCCCAGAGTTCAATCCCTAGTACCAAAAAGAAAAAAAAAAGGAATAATGAGAAAAAAATGTCTGTACATGTTCACTGCAGATGAAAATTTGTTCAAATATTTTCCATCCATGGTTGGTGGAATCTGTGGATACAGAACCACTGGATATGGAAAAACAACTATACGTCTTTCCCACTGGAAAATAGAGTATGGTTGGTCATCCTCCCTCCAAACCCTCCCCCCAAAATATGGTCTAGCTATTTTCCCTGGATACTGTGAGCTTCTACTCACATAGTCTCAGGGGAAGCCTAAGACACCAAAACACCTCTTGTTCCTATATTCCTAGGAGAGAGTCCATTTGTGAGGTGACTCTCAGAAAGGAAAATTAGAATAAACTGATGATTAATATCCAAGACACTATCTCCAACATGTCTTTGGGCAACACAGAAGTCGGCATAAGGCAGGCTTGTATTGATCGCCGTCCAGTCCAGGGGCTCATTGCTGCCAATACTGGAAAAGATCTCCCTAACCAATGTGTAGTGTAGCAGAGACCCCACTATGAAGGGTGAATTCGCATTTCCTTTTACAGGGGAAAAGCTTTTAGGGAAATTTGCAAATCCTACAATGTCTCCGAAAGGAGTATACCCAGCAAAAGATTTTGCAGCCCTTGCATTTTGGACATAATGTGATTCTCAAAGGCAGCCCATAATAGAAACCACTGAACAAGAGTTGCCCAGCTCCCCAGGGCTTAGCCTGATTGGGCAGAACAATTTAACTCAAAAATCCCACTCTGCAATTCAGCAGAAAGCCACAGACATATGTCTTAAGATATAAAGGAAGAACCGGAGGAAATGCTCTGGCTCTCCTCGGTCTTTCCTACGTGGTTCAGATATTTGGGGGAGGGGGGTTTAGCACAGCCTAATTTCATAAGCAGCAGCTTAGGAAAGTTTACTCAACCATTGAAGCAGACTATTTACCTTCTGTGTCTCTCTGATTACAGTGGGATCGACAAAGAAATGTTTGATGGGACTGCTCATTTGAAAACTTCCCACTTCAGAATCACCCAAAGCTTTCACTTCCTACCTTGAGCCCCGAAACACGTCATGATTAGCTCTGAACTGGGGCTGCAGCCTGCGTCAGAGAATTCTAAGGACGGATGCTTCTCTCTGAACACAGGCAGCTCAGAAAGCAGAGCACCTGCTAATAGGTTAATGAGCCTCGGAATTGTCTGTGTTGTCAAGACCAACTGTTGAGAATCCCCATAGAGTTAAGTAGGATGTGGATCCGGCTCTGAGTAAATATCATTACCCAGGCTTTCTGACTCCCTGCTATGGTTCTTTTTTTTTTTTTCCCCCCTTTGGCTTAACTGTTTGGTGGCAGTTGGATTGGGAGTGGCGGCAGAGTCGTGTAAAATGGCTCTCTTGGTGGGTGAAAACCCTCGTTTTATTCCTGGCGCTTTCTCAATCATAGAGTGCATTTTGGAAATTTCATTCTGTTCTGTTCTTGTTTATGTACCAGGAAAGCAAGACAGCAAGCAATCCACTTATGTTTTCAGAAAAAGACCCGTCACTGGTCACTCGGTGTCACATGTTACTGTTTAATAATCATGAAACATGGTATAGAAGAAAAACAGCAATAACATTCTTTGCTCTAAATACAGACCCTCTTAGACCCCAAACTCTCAAATGTTCTCTATTCTGATGACCTCTGTGGAGAACATTTTTAGTGTACTTTAGTGTATATGTCAACCTCTAATGGGATCATCAGCTGCATTATACAAACAGAAAATGCACAATATTGTACGTGTACAGCACAATCCATCCTCACAAAGAACACACCCACCTAACCATAACTGAGTTCAGGAAACAGAATATCATCTGCACCCAGAGGCCCCTCTTCTTCCCGTCCATCTCCTCTGGAGTATCCCCTTTTTTGTGTGGTACCGGGGGTTGAACCCAGGGGCATTCTACACCCTCCAAGCTACACCCCCAGCCCTATTTTTTTTTCTTTATTTTGAAACAGGGTCTCACTAAGTTGTGGAAGGTCTCACTAAGTAGCTGAGGCTGACCTCGAACCCGCCTCCTGTCTCAGCCTCCCAAGTACTGGGATTACAAGCGTGTGCCACCACGCCCGGCTTGGAGTATCCACTTCTAAGACTTCAAGCACCTGGGATTCTTTTGCTTGTTTTGAACTCTGTACAGATGGAATTGGACAATGCACACTCTCGTTTGTATCTGGCTTTTTTCAAGTATACAGAAATTTTTTATAAATATATCCTTCTTTATAAGCCTTTTACATCACCATCCTGTTGATGAGGAAATCATTAATCTGTAACAGTTTGCTCTCTCCAAAATGTGTCAAGCAAAGACATTCACTTTGGAAGTAAATGTATACATGGCTACATTATACGCTTCAGCCTGCCAGTAAGCGAGTCCAGTTTCTACTAGAGGAGAGGAACTTCCACCGTGCCTTAAATGAGCTTTTCTTTGCAGCCCAAACAGAAGGATGGAAGGAGATCAAGTTAGAAATTTTTGCTCTCAAAGCTGAAGCATAAAGCTAGTGACCTGCACAATAAAGTGAGATTTATTGGTTGAGTGTTGATGTAGCAGGATGGAAAATGAGAGCTTAACATATAATTGCAGGTAATGTTATCTCCTTCCACCTCCCATCAGTGTGTTCCCAAAAAACAGGCCAGTGCAGGCTTACTTCCTACAGTGTGTACCTGGCTTTATCAGACAAGTGACTTCCTTAGCCACTGGTCAAGGAAAGGAGAAGCACAATAATAATAATAAGAAGAAGAAGAATAAATAGTATCATCTTTCATGCCTGAGCTGAATTAAAACAGTTCCACTTCATTGTTAATGATAAAGCAAGGCAAAAAGATTTAGAATAGAATCATAATTGCAAGTTGCAAAAATAATGAAATGATATTGCTGCGTGCAAAAATATTTAGGAGCCAACTTTACAGCGAGTAAGTTATGGGATTATCCAATCACATGCATATGAACAACATATGCAATGCCAGATTTATTTGACCACGCATCAAGTCTAACAACTGGGTTCCAAGCGAAGCCAGCGCTTTCGAAAAAAAATATAATCAAATGCGGATTATTTCAATAACAGCCAGAGTTTCTTCCCGAGTTCCCTGCCAGCAGAGAGCAGGGGATTTATGCCACTCATTTTTGAGCAAACCACATTCCTCTAATATGGCTGATCCCTCCCAGTCTAAACATTTTTCTCTGAAAATGTGAAACCCTGCAATTAAATCTTCCTCCCTGAAAAAAAGGAAAGTTCACTGAGCTGAGAAACCAAGTACATCCCCCATCGAGAAGACTACAAGGGGAGGGAGGAGTGTTGTCTGGAGGGAAGACCGTCCATGGGATCAGAATGGAAGGGTGCGGGAGGGGAGGAGGAGAGGAACGTTCACACATGTGTACACCAGACAATCTCATGTATTCAAACATATACTCGAGGGGGTGTGTGTGTGTGTCTGTGTGTGTGTTGTGTGTGTGCATGCGCACACATGTGTGCTTGTCCCTGAGGAATGGAAAATACTAATTCTCAGAATGTTTTTTATGGCAAAGATCAAACCTAATAAGCTCTGCTATTGACTGCACTCCTTTTAGTCATGGTTTGCCTTGCAAAGGAAAGGAAAAGGCTTTGCTAAGGACAACAATGGATTTATTAATGAAAGAATGAAATGGTTCATTGGATTGAAAAATGACATCTAATGTTTCACAAATGTGATTTTTTTCCCCGTCTTGAAAATCTCATTTCCTTAGCATTTAGCCATGATGGTTGTTTCACAGAGGGTCACTTTGGGCGAGGTCCAGAAATGTGTTTTTCCTTCTGACCACTGTGTTGGTAATAGTGAGAGGACGTTTGGGAATAGGGTCAGCTCACCAGAATGTAATAAGCCTCATAAAGATGATGCATGCTTATACCACCTGCTGAAAATATTCCCCCAAATTAGGGTAATTTAAGACAAGCTATTCACATAATGCCCCACCATTAAAATATGTTCTTTATTTCTCTATAGACATTCATCAGACTAGAAGCTGCCGGATACGTATGGTACAAGGTATAAGGGTTAGGGAGAGAATGTTGCAATTAAGTCATAGTCTCTAGCATCTGGGATGTCATTTTAGCTGAAAATGACATTTAGCTGATTTGGGTTTTATTTATTTATTTATTTATTTATTTATTTGATGGCACTAGGGATTGAACTCAGGGGCATTCTACCTCCGAGCTACACGCCCAGCCCTATTTTTTTATTCTTTATTTTGAAACGGTCTCACTAAGTTGTGGAGGGCCTCACTAAGTAGCTGAGGCTGGCCGCGAACCCGGATCCTCCTGTCTCAGCCTGTAATCCCTGTAATCTCTACTGGGATTACAAGTGTGCGCCACCATGCCTGGCTCTGATTTTTAGAAAAATCACCCTGGTGGCAACTTAGAGGCCAAATGGGAATGAGGACAAATGAAAGATGGAGAAAGTTTAGAAAGCTACTGTAATGGTCCAGGCATGCGAGGATGAGGCCCGACCTCCAGTAGTAGTCACTGAGATAGAGAGACATCTAGGGTAATGATCTGTGACACACACTGTGCAATATGGCAGTCACTAGCCACATGTGGATACTTAAATTTAAATTTTAATTAGTTAAAGTAAAATAACATTAACATTTAATTATCATAAAAGTTTCAGTTACACTAGCCATATTTCAAGGATTCAATAGCCATACTGCTTAGTGGCTGCTGTATTGGACATTGGAGATAGAGGGTGGTCCTACATTTTCAAAAGGTTCTATCTACAAATGTTGTGTAGACCTTTGTTCTTTCAAAAATTCATGATTAACTGTGAAAGTTGAAGGCACTAGAATCTATAATGATGGAGGGACATGAATTTAAACTGTCCTGCAGATTGATATGTGGGACACAGTTATTTTCCTATGGGTGGGTGACATTATCCCTAATCCCATCAGAATTGCCATCTTGATGACACTTTGTGATGATCAAATTGTCCTGAATATCACATATATTTATGTATGTATTACAGGATGTGACATATTATATGGTAGGATGTGTTAAGTATCTGCAGATCCATCTATATCTGTATGTGTAGCAAGATCTAGGCATAAAACACATGATAGTCACGTTAGCTCCAGTCCTCTGAAAAGTAGATGCCAAGGTGGGTTTAGATGTACATGAGGGGAAACCCTATAAAGAAGAAAGTGGGGAGAGATCAGAAAAGGTAGGCAGAGCCTTCTGGCCACACTGCAAGCATGACACTCATGAAGGAGAGGGGGAAGGAAGCCAGTTGAGTACAAAGGGTCTTGTGATGTTCCAAGAAAGCCTCAAGAAAACTCAAATAAAGTTTCAACCAGGTTGATGGGGAGTGTTTGAGTCAAGGTCACTGAGAAGAAGGGTACCAAAGGTCTCAGGAATGGGCCTGTGTTAATAATCCCCATTATGCAGGGAGCAGCCCATGGGCAGCCTGGCCTAGGCACGAATGAGATGGTGGACCCACGGGCAGCAGAGGGACCATCAGAAATTATGCTCTCCATGGGAAGAGAGCTGGGCAGCACCCTTTCATCTCTCCCTGAATAGTATATTTTATATTAGCATTTTGTATATGTAATAAATAATAATATTTCCTAGTGTTTGTATATAAAATTCATAACACTATAAAGTATATTGAAAATAGATTTTAATGTGTGCTATATTTGCAATTATTGTGTATTCAAAATTGGTAAATTCTTACATAAAAACTCATGCTTCTGTGCTATAGCCAAGCATTATGGAGGGGGAGGGGGGAACCTGGTGGTCCTACCCTTATCTACATTGGCAAAGGCCAAGTTGAGAACTTAGACTTCCATCATTACCACACTGGAAATGGGGCTCCCCATTTACAAAGGTGCTGTCAGAGAAGGGTGATATCAGAGAAGTTTGAGTAGGGAGCCCAGGCTTTTATCTTCGATGGATAGCAATGAATGCCCTGCTTGGGATGTCAGTGTGGACCATGTAGCAGCCTGTACTTCTACCACCCCTCATCCTCGCCATAGGTTTGCTCATTCCTAATGGGGTGGTATCAGAGGAGGCCCCGTGAGGTCAGGACTTTCATCAGCACCCCATGGTAATAAGGTGCCCCTCCATCATGGCATCAGTGAAGATCACATAGGGAGCAGTAGCAAAGCACACCTACCCCTCTCAGCCAGTAGCCAAGTAGGTATATGTGGAGGCCTGTTGGAGAGCTGGAACTACTGTGACCCCAACAGTAATGAGGAGCCCCTTTCTCAGGTGTCAGTGGAGACTGATTGGAAAACCTGGATTTCTATACCCATCCTCAAACATGAGGGAGATTCCTACACTAGAAGAGAAAGGATAATGACTACCATCATGAAAATATGCAAAAAACACAAAATAGAGTATAAAGAGAAAAGTATAAGGGAGTATAAGGAGAAAAGAATAAAACCTTGTCAATACAAACAAACACCAAACTACAAAGATGAACAAAAGAGAAAGAAAGAAGCAAATTGACAGGAGCATGTCTTTATTTACCAATAATAATCTTGAATGGAAAGAGATTAAGTCCCTCAATTAAATGATATAGATTTGCTAAATAGATTAAAAATAAGGCCCAATGATATGCTGCCAATAAGCAACTCACTTCATCAGTAATGACACTCCTAAAATTTATATGGAACTACAACAGATTCCAAGTAGATAAAGTAATTTGAGAAAAAAAGAACAAAATTGGAGGCATTATTATGCTTAACTTCAAAAATATACCTCAAAGTGAAAGTAAGTAAAACAGCATGGTACTGGAATAAAAACAGACACAGGCACATAGACTAATGGGAAGGATTCTAGAACCCAGAAATAAACCCATTTGTTTATAGTGAACTTATTTTTACAAAGACAGCAAGAACATACATTGTAGGAAAATGTGTTTTCAATAAACAGTCTTGGGAAAACTGGCTATGCATATGCAGATAAAAGAAACTAGACCACTATCTCTCACATATATAAAAATTAACTCAAAATAGATCAAAGACTTAAATGTTATGCCTGAAACCATCCAATTACTAGAAGAAAACACAGGGTAAATGCTTCAGGATATTGGTCTGGGCAAGGATTTTATGGATATGAAGCTAAAAGCACAAACAATGAAAGCAAATATTGACAAATGGGATCATATCAAACTAAAAAGCTTCTCAGAGCAAATAAAACAGTCAATAGAATGAAGAGGAAACTTACATAATGGGTAATATATTGGCAAACTATTTATCTGATAGGGGATTTATATCCAGAATACATAAGGAACTCAAACAACTCAATGGGGAAAAAATAAATAATCCAATTTTTAAAAGGGCAAGTGGAGCCGGGCGTGGTGGCACACGCTTGTAATCCCAGTACTTTGGGAGGCAGAGACCGGAGGATCTGGGTTCGCTGCCAGCCTCAGCTCGCGCATGCGTTCAATCCCCAGTACCGCAAAAAAAAAAAAAAAAAAAAAGGGCAAGTGGCCTGAACAGACTTTTCCCAAAAGAGTATATACAAATGGACAAGAAGCACATAAAAAATGCTCAACATCATTTATTATCAGGGAAAATCAAATCAAGCCGTAGTGATATATCATCTTATCCCAAGTGAAATTACTACTAACTAAAATACAAAAAAAAAAAAAAAGAAATGCTGGCAAGGATGTGGAGAAAGGGGGATTCTTGGATACTGTTGGTGGGAATGTAAACTAGTACGGCCATTTTGGAAAACAGTATGGAGAGTTCTCAATAAACTTGAAATAGCATGTGATCCAACATTCCCACTATTGAATGTTATAGTCAAAAAGTGAAATCAGTATGTTGAAGAGTGATCTGCATTTCCATGTTTATTGTAGCACCATTTCTAATAGCCAAGATGTGGAATCAACCTAGATGTCCATCAGTGGGTGAATGGATGAAGAAAATGTCATATTTATACAGAGTATAATATTGTTCAGCCATAAAAAGAATGAAATCGTAGCAGCATGGATGGAACTGGAGGACATTATGGTAAGTGAAAAAAGGTTAGGAACAGAAAGACAAATACCATATGTTCTGACTTATATGTGGAAGCTGAAAAGTTGATCTCAAAGAAGTAAAGAATAGATTTGTGGTTATCAGAGCCTGGGAAAAGTCAGGAATGGGGGAGGGTTTCAGGTAAAAAGTTGATGGTTAATGGGTACAACTGGATAGGAGGAACAGCTTCTAATGTTCTATAGCAGAATAGAATAGTCTTGGTTGACAATAATTAATTGAATACTTCAAAATAGCTAATAGAGAGGATTTTGAATATTCCTAGCACAAGGAAATGATAAAATGTCTAAGGTGATATGTATGCCAATTAATTTAATCTGATGATTACCCATTGTATACATGTGTTGAAATATCATGCTATACCCCATAAATATATACCCCATAAATATGCAATTAAACAAAATATAATTTACAAAGAAACACTTCAAATGTAATGATTGAATCATATGGACAGGAAATATATATGTATATATAAATATATAATTGCAAACATTAATCAAGAGAAAGCAGAAATGGCTATAATAATGTCAGATAATATAAGCTATAGAACAGAAAAAATATCAGAGACATAAAGAGGCATTTATAATGATAAAAGTTTCAATGAACCAAGGAGAAATAACAATCCTAAATGTTTATGCACCAAACAACAGAGCTGCAAAATATGCAAAGCAAAAATTGATAGAATCAAAAGAGACAAATCCACAATTATAGGTGAGACCTCACTATTCCTATCTCAACAATTAATAGAATGACTAGGCAGGAAATCAGTATGGATATTGAAAAACTAAACGCCACCAATCAACAGAATCTAATTGACATCTACACAACACTTCATCTAACAACAGCAGGATACACTGCTCACAGAACATAGGGCAAGACAGACCACACCCTTATCCATAAAACAAACTCCTACAAATTCAAAATAATTGAAATGTGGCATAAGACTTAAAATGAAAGTCCAATATTGCTTGCTGCCTTGACAGCTGGCAAAATTGAGAGGGCCTCATCTGGCCTGACCACAAGTTCCCCTTCCTACTCCGCTACTGTGGATACATTTCCCTAGCCAAAAAATCTTCCTTATCTAGAAATACAGCTGCTATGTCTGCATATTCCTAAGTAGCAAATTTCCCTGACAGCTGTGGAATTATTCAAACGAGCCCCCTGTCGTGATCAGGGGACATCCCACCATGTTTTGTTTTTTTTTTTTTGGTACTGGGGATTGAGCCCAGAGATGTTCCACATCTGAACTCTATACACCCCCAGCTCTATTTTATTTGTTTTGAAATGGGATCTCACTGAGTTGCTGAAGATCTCACTAAGTTGCTGAGTCTGGCTTTGAACATGGAATGCTCCCATCTCAGCCTCCCAAGCACTGGGATTACAGGTATGTGCCACCACACCAGGCTTCATTCCATTCTCTTGATACTACAAAACCTGCCTCCCATACCCATGGTTGTTTACTCCATTCCTGAATGCAACCCCTGAGTGTCCCCCATGGTGCGCGGTATCCTCCTCCCCTGAGCTAGTAGTATATGTGACTAATAAACTGCTGTCCGTCTCATCTATCTAGCATCAAGTATCATAAATTTGGCCATCCCCAGTCACCCGAGGGTAGTAATCCCTTCCTCATAGGAAAAAATTAAAATGTGAAATCATACCTACTTGTGTTCTCCAACCTCTAGGGTATCCATCAAAACCCAATAATAGAAAAACAAAAACAAAAAAATCTCCTAATGTTCTTCTCAGCCAGCACTGTGGGCGTCCTCTCTGTGGACATTTGGTACAAGTGCCACATGACCATGGCAAGAGAGAGTCCCACCACAAGAAGCAGAAGTATGAGCTGGGATGCCCTACTGCCAACACCAAGACTGGTCCAACCACAGACACACAGTCCACCTGCCGTAGGAGACAGGAGCCCTGAAGCTGAACGTGGGGAACTTCTGGGGTTCAGAGTGGTATCTTATAAAATGAGGATCATCGATGTTGTCTACAATGCATCCAATAACAAGCTGGTCTGCACCAAGCCTGGTGAGGAACTGTTCTGTGCTCATTGATGTGGACTGTGGTAGCAGTCCCACTGTGCGCTGTCCCTGAGCTATAAGAAGGGGGCCACAGTGAGTCCCAGGGATGAAGAGATTAAAAATAATCACCAACAATATCTAAGTGCTCCTATTTCCCCACATCCTCACCAGCATTTATGATTATTTGTATTCTTGATAATCTTGGAATCTCGGTGTAGTTTTGACTTGTATTTCTCTGATTACTAATGATGTTGAATGTTTTTCACATATTTATTGGCTATTTGTATTTCTTTTTTTGCGAAGGGTCTATTCAGCTCAATTGCCCATTTTTATTGAGTTATTTGTTTTGTTAGTGTTATGTTTTTAAGTTATTTCTATATTCTAGATATTAGTCCTGTACCAGAGGAGTAGCCGGGAGAACTGATGAAGAAAACAATTCAAATAGTTCTATGTCCATAGATAAAGATATCGTTACCAATCTCACTAGTATGTATGGGGAGGGGAGGGTAGTGGGGAGGTATCCGGAGGGAAATACACCAAGTGCTTTGTGCATGTACGTGTGTATCACTTTGAACCTCACTATGATGTATAATTACAATGCACCAATAAAAGTATTAAAAAGAAGCAATTTCAAGAAAAAAATCAAAGAAAGTTCAAAAGATATATGATGAAAGGGAAAAGAATCAGCAAAGCCAGCAGTCTTCCAGAGGAGCAGGTCCAGCAGGGCTGGCTCATGTGCATCATCAAGATGGTGCGATGGGGCCAAGCAGAGGGCTATGCCCCAGAGATCCACATGAAGACCATCAGGGTGAGGAAAGCAAGTGAGTCCTCCTCTCTCTTGTCTGAAATAAGGTAATAAGCATGTGCCTTGTTCTACATCCCCCTGCGAAAACAAAACAAAACAAAATTCCCAAAATTAAACAGCATATTTCTCAATAATGTGTGAGTAAAATAAAAAATCTGAAGTGAATAAAAAGATTTGATGAGTGACCAAAGGTGAAAAATAACAAGAGGGAGGAAAGGAGTGAGGATCATGTGAAGTTCAGATGTTGAGAGAGGACACATGCGAGCCATCGCAGATCACCTTGAGAAATCAATGCAGGTTTCTGAATTCCATTAACAAGCTAGTGGACGAAGGCTTAGAGTTCTGAGAGGGACAGTGGATAGGTGGAAGGTTGAAAGAGAAAGGTGGGGAGAAACCATGGGAGTGCTGACCAGAGACAGGCCCAGGCGATCCCCTCTGCAGGATGCAGCGATGAGCTCATGGGGAAGGGAGGGAAAGAGCTGAGCTTGCTGTAGGATGCTGAAGAAGCCCTTCCTTCCTTCCCATGCCCAGTTGCCCATGGTTTAGCCCCTTTTATTGGGCAGGCTTTGCAGAGTAGGGACATTTCAAGTTTAACAATGTGATGGAAGTTCCTATAAACTGGTCCACTCTGGACAAACACCAGTTATTCTTATTACCTTTTCTTTGCCTTTGTGGGGAGCTGGCTTCTTTTCCCTTTTGAGAGCTTTCAGATATTTGGGAGATGATTTTACAGTTACAATCGCAAAGGTATGGAATGAGGGAAAAAAGCACAAGTGGTTTGACTTAAAGTTTTCATTATTTTCTTATTTCATTACTTTACCCAATGTATTCCACCTGACTTACTCTATGCTTCCATCAAATACCCTGTGCTCAAACCAGACCCAACATTTCTCTGTCCATCAGTAAGCCAAACTCATTCCTGCCCCCAAATTTCTGCAAGTTCAGTTCATTTTTTTGTTTTTTTTTTGTTTGTTTGTTTTTTGTTTTTTGGGGTTTTTTTTGTTTTTTTTTTTCCTCTGGTAGAGTAGCAATGACTAACTTTTAAAAGTCAGTACAAAGCTAGGCATAGTGGTGCACACTTGTAACCTCAGTACTTGGGAGGCTGAGACAAGAGGATCACAGGTTCGAGGCCAGCCTCAGCAATTTAGCAAGACCCTGTTTCAAATTTTTAAAAAAATAAAAAGGGCTGTGGATGTAGCTCAGAGGTAGAATTCCCCTGGAGTCAATCCCTAGCACCACTAAATAAACAAATAAATGCCAGTGCAGTGTAGTTGAAATAACATGCATTATTTGTAATAAAAATTATAAATACAGTTATAGGTATCATTATCTATATTTAAAAATATATCTAGATATATACACAGGTTTATTCATTCATAATATCTATATGATTATAACTGAAAGGATAATTATAGAATGTTATTAACTTTCTATAATTAACATCTCTGGGTTTCAGCCTACATGTAAATATTAAAGGGAAGAAGGAGTTCAGTCAGGAATTACTACACACAAAACATTCAAATCAATTGTGTGAAAATTCCTGAGGGCACACACACACACACACACACACACACACACACACACACACAGGAATGCATAATCCACTGGGCATAGTGGTGCACACCTGTAAACCCAGTACTAGGGAGGCAGGAGGATTGCAGGTTTGAGGCCAGCCTCAGCAATTTAGCAAGGCCTCACAGCAACTCAGTGAGACCCTTTTTCAAATAAAAAACAAAATAAAGCTGGGGGTGTAGCTTGGAGGTAGAACACTCCTGGGTTCAATCCCCAGTTCCAAAAAAAAAATGCATAATCCATTTTCAATTCTCCTTCCAGTTTGCTTATAAACATCTTCCTCTGCAAAAATTTCTAAAAATTTCTAGAAAGTCATGACACACCTATTAGGAAATCCTAATGTTCCTTGTTCGGCATCTCACACGATGACTAAAGTATGCTGAAAGTGCTTTGGGTAATAGAGAGAGATCCCTACTCTCACGAAGGTTCTTATGACGAACCTTTCTATTGGCTTTCCTATGCCACTCTGGAACTAGGCAAAGTCGTTCTGCCACCTTCCCTGTAAGGGTTCTGGTGTCCAAGTGTAGGAAAGAACATCAAAGATAATTGCAGAAAAAAATTTACTTTCAACTACTGCTCCACTTTCGTTTTCCTTTTTTACATTGTTTCACCTTTATAACATATACAAAGAAATTTAATAAAAAAACACAACTTAAAACATCTAAGCTGCCAAAAGGAGAGTATACCAGGTATAGCGAATAAGTAGATGCTATGTTTATTAATAGGCATAAATAATAATCTCTACTCATCACAACATTATTCCTACTTAATGAGTATTTTGAAGATTACTAGTTATTATCAAATATTTGAGAAGTGTTTTGGTAGCTTAAAAGAAGGAAGCGAAAGAGGGTAGAAGAATGCACAGCTTATAAAAAACGTGCCAGACCAAAAAAAAAAAATGCTGATGATACAACAATTAACTTTAAAAATGGAATGGAAAATTGTGCAAATAGACAGGACTCATGAGATCATAGTTATGCAAATCTGAACACATTTAGTAAAGAGACTAGAAATAAGCACATCAAAATGTTGTTAGAGGTGAAAATCAGTGAAACTTTTAAACTACTCTTTTGTAGTTTAAAAGTTTTCTGTGATGAACTTATCTTCTTTCTGTCGATAAAAAAGGAATTATCTTTCTATGCCCTTAAGAGTTGAAATTGTTAAGTTAACTTACAGTTTCTTGTTTCAATTTTAATTAGAGATATTTTCTTCTAGGAGAGATGTTGAAACTTGGAGAAATAATTTCTAGTGTAAGCCAATATTTTTGTACTCTAAATTCTGTAACTAAAGCAATTTTATATTTAATCCTGTGGTAGAGTGGGTTGCTAAGGTACTGAATTGCTAGCTTATACCAGACCTAACTAAAGCATTGATTAGAAATGAGGCGAAAATTTGAGTAATGTTTTCTAAAAAAGAAAAGAAAAGAAAAAAAAGCGCCCTGATAGAAACGACTCATAAATATTGAAATGTAAACATAGTAAGTAGAGTATGAGACATTTTGTATATTCAAAACAAAGTCATGGCAATATCACTTAGGAATGTATTTGTTTCCAGCTCACAAAAAAATCCCTCAGTCTAACAATTGCCTCATAGAGCGAGATATATGATGGACATGGTTGCTAGCACTGGCTCAGTTACTCATCAATGCCACCAAGGGCCAAGTTCTTCCTATACTTTTTCTCCAGTATCTTTAGTGAGCTAGCATTCATCCTCATTTTTCTGGCCTCATGGCTACAAGATGACTACTATGAATACAGATATCATAAATTTTGTGTGTGTGTGTGGTACTGGGGATGGAACCTAGTGGCCTTCGACCTCCAGGCTACACCCCCAGACCTATTTTATTTATTTATTTTTTATTTAGAAACAGGGTCTCGCTACGTTGCTGAGAGCCTCACTAAGTTGCTGAGGCTGGCTTTGAACCTTCGATCCTCCTGTGTCAGCTTCCCAAGTACTGGGATTACAAGCGTGCGCCACCACGCCCAGCTTATTGCACAAATTTTTAAGACAGGAAGAAAACAGAGAGGCAAAGGTGATTTCTTCTGAGAAGTTTAATCTTCTTATTTGGAAATAAAGTTTTTTCATAAGAAACTTCTTACATCCCATTAGCCAATATCTAATCACGTGATTGGATGGGGGGAATGAGTGTTTTAAAACATTCCTTTACAGCTTTGAGATATAACTCACATGTCATATAAACCACTCATTTTTAAGTGTACAAGTCAATGGACTTTAGTACATTTTAAAAAGTGGTGCAATCTGCACCACAATCAATTTTGGAACATTTCCATCACCCTGAAAGAAATCCTATGCCCATCCACAGTCATTCTCCATTTCCTTCTGACTCACCCGGGCCTAGCAAACCAATCATTTACTTTCTCCCTATGTATGTATATTTGTCTATTCCTGACATTTTACAAAAATTAAATTATACAGCACATGGTATTTTGTGACTGGCTTCCTTCATTTAGCATAATTTTTTCAAGATTTACTCATGTTGTAACATGCATTATTAAATATTTTTGCCAAATAATATTCTAATCATTGGGCATAGCACATTTTATTTATCTATTTATCAGCTGATGGACATCGGATTGGTTCTACTTTTTGGCAATTATGAATAAAGTTTCTGTGAACACTTCTGTGTAAGTCCTATATGGGCACATGTTTTCATTTCTCTTGAGGGTAGACCTACGGGTAGAGTTCTTGGGTCATATAGTACTTTGGTAAGCCTGTGTTTAAACTGTCGAGGGACTTCCAGGCTGTTTTCCAAAGTGGCTGTGACATTTTACATTGCTACCACCCATGGCTGATCCTGGAGAATATTCCATGTGTGCTTTAGAAGAATATGTGAGCTGCTACTGTTGGATGTTCTGATAAATCAAATTTGTATATAACATTGAGCAGTCTATTAGATCTAATTTGTTTATAGTGTTGTCCAAGTTTTCTCATTCCTTGCTGATCTTGTACCTAGTTGTTCTATCCACTGTTGAAAATAGGGTACGAGTCTTCAGTTATTGTTGAATAATCTATTTCTTCCTTCAGTTCTGTCAGTCTTTGGCTTCATGTGTTTGGGGGCTGTAGTTGTATCTTCAAGATGTAATGTGATAGACTAATGCTTTTATTATCCTAAGATGTCTCTATCTTTTAGTAATATTATTTGCTTAAAATCTATTTTGTCTGATAATAGTATATCCACTCTAGCTCTATTATGGTTGCTATTTGTGTGAGCTTTCTTCATTCTTTTGCTTTCAACCTATTTATATCTTTGAATCTGATATGTCTCCTGTATATAGCATATAGTTGGATCTTGCTTTTTAAAAAAAAATCCATCTGACAATCTGCCTTTATTGGATTCTTTAATCTATTCACATGTAATTAATTATTAATACTTACATCTTGTTGCATTTATATCTGCCATCTTACTTTTTTTGCCTTTTAAGCATAGCTTCTTTTAGTTCTTCAACTATATTTATAATATTTGCTTTGAAGGCTTTGATATCTGGAATCTCTCAAAAGCAGTTTTGTTTCACACTTTTTCCTAGTTTAAGGTCATATTTTTCCTCTTTCTTTGCTTGCCTTGTAATTTTTGGTTGAAAACTGGACACTCTACATAATATATTCTAGCAACTAGATACTGTCCCCTCCTGGGGGTATTATTGTTTTATTTGTTTGATGATTTGAAATCTTCTTCAGTGAAGTCTATTTCCCCTGCTGTGTGTAGCTTCTGGTATTTCTACTTAAAAGGCACAGCCATGGGCATGCAGTCATCCTGGCATGACATCGGTTTAGTAGACTCTCTTTGAATGTCTCTTTTCCTTGAATGTCTCTATGTTAAGCTTCTGGCTTGTCTCCTTCTAGTGGTATTACAATATGACTGATTACTCTCTTGTTTTCCACAATGTCCTGAGTTAAAACTCCCTACAGTCTGTTTTAAGCCCCTTTGCAGGCGTAGTCTTTAAGACCAGGCAGCGTGACCTGTTCTACCCCCCAGGATGGCTTTTCTTAGCTGTTTCTTTCTCTAACTTTCTCTGTTAAACTTCTAGCTGGTCTATGGTTTAGTTTATTGTTATTGTAGGACTACCACCATCCTCTTAATTAATTGCCACCAAAATCTCCATTCATTTCAACTATGCTGGTAGGCTTAAACATCTCCATGTTCTTTCTCAGAGAAAATCAATCCCTCTACAGAGAGCTATAAAGCTGTTTGTTCTTATGATCTGCCTCTCCTCTGAGCAAAATCTCTGCACCATGTTTTGAAGCTAGAGCAGAGACAGTGGCACGTTCTCCTGGGGGGTGCTCCCAACTTACAAGGAAGGTGCTGGATGTGGGACGTAGCTCTCAGCTGGCTTTTCACTGGCTGTGAATTTCTAGTGTGCTAGAATTTTGGTTTTAGTTTTCAGTACTTTAAACGTGTTGATCCATTGTCTTCTAGCTAACATTGTTTCTGATGTGAATTCAGTTGTCATTCTTATTTCTGCTTTTCTTTACCTAATACTTTTTTCCTCCGATTACATTTATGATTTTCCCTTAATTACTTTTATCTAGTAATACATATGATGTGCTTAATATCATTAGTTTTATGTTCATTCCACTTAAGATTTTGTGAGCTTCTTTCATCTGTAAGTTTATATTTTTCATCAAATTTGTAATGTTTTGACAATTCTTTGTTCAAATATTTTTGCTTTCTCTCCACCATGGGCCTAATCCTCCAGGGCCCCAAATACACATGTCTTTGTACTGCTTGATATTTTCCTACAAGTCATTAAACTTCTGTCATTTTTTAAATTTCTTCTGTACTTCACTTTGGATTGTTTCTATTACTATATCTTCAGAGTCACAAATTTTGGGGGGAAGGTGGGGCTTAATTAATATCATCCAGTGTATATTTCATTTGAAATATAGTTTTTAATATCCCAAAGTTCTATTCAAACTTTTTAATTCTTCCATTTCTCATTATTTTCATAAATGTTAGCATCCTTGAGAATATCCAGGGTATTTCAGTTTTTATAATAGCTGTTTTTAAAGTACCTATTCACTAATTCTATCATCTCTTTCATTTATTCATCTGTTTTCATTGATTTTTTTGGTGTGGTTATGATACACACACACAAATATATATATGTGTGTGTGTTATGATACACACACACACACACACACATATATATATATATATTACATACCTCTTATACTTTGGTTTAATGTTAGACATTTTGGATTTTTACATTTCCTTCCTTCCTTCCTTCCTTCCTTCCTTTCTTTCTTTCTTTTTTTTTTTTTTTGGTACCGGGAATTGAACCCAGGGGCAATCTACCTCCAAGCTACACCCCCAGCCCTATTTTTTATTCTTTACTTTGAAACAGGGTCTCACTAAGTTGCGGAGGGCCTCACTAAGTAGCTGAGGCTGACCGTGAACCCAGATCCTCCTGTCTCAGCCTCACAAGTACTGGGATTACAAGCTTGATTTTTACATTTTCAAGTCATGGACTTTGTCTTATTTCTTTAAAGCATGCTTGACTTTGTTCTCACTTTTTGTTATTTGCACATCAGTTTTAACTGTTTTTACTCTTTTTGTGTTTTGGGGTCAGGTCTAAAGAAGTCTTGACTCTCAGGCTAATTTAGCCACTAGCTTTACTAGTAATGCTTACTTTTCTGAAGACTCTAACAAATATTTTTTGCATTCTGAAGTTTCTACCCCTGTCTGGTAAGATTATAAATTATCCCCATCCCTGTGTGAACTCCAGGAATCATTTGACTGAAAATGATTCGTGGTGCATAAAAGGCTAAAGAGTGGTTGTCTCTGTGGGTGGGGGCAGGGATTAACTGGGAAGGAGCATGCGTAAACTTTCAGGGGAGATGATAGTGTTCTATAACTTAATAATAATTGTGGTTATATGAGTGTGATCATTTCTCAGTACTCTGATTGTATACTTAGCATTTATGTATCTGATTGATTATAAATTTCGTATCAAAAGAAGAAACAGTATATTAGTATTGAATTCTAGTTAATGTTATTTCTGCTGAAGTACTTAGGAGGAAGTGTGTTGATGTCTACAATTTCCTTTTAAATGTATAAAATAATGGACTGATTGGACAGAGGACTAGCTGAAGGACAAATGTGATTAAAAATGCGTAGTAAAATGCTAATGCTCACTGTATACATCTTATAATTTTGCACTGTGTTTGAAAATTATTATATCTTGAGAGTCAAGGGAGTGTGGGAATAGTTTTCAGGCAAATATCCAGACAGAATTTTTAGCCAAAGAACTTTAACCAGCATGGTATTCATCTTTTGTATGTATCTTTTAGCCTGGAAAAAAGTTTAGGAAGGTTTACCTATTTAGGTAAAGGTTTTATTATAAAAACCATAGTATTAATATTTTCAGATTGAAAATGCCTCTGTACATATATTTTGCATTGGTATAATGTTTAAGATTTGACCAAATAAAATGAACACCTTCCAAATTCAATTAACATATGTTAATAAGTGAGTTATACTTCTGATATTGAGTTAAATTCTTACTAAATTTATGTTAATATTGGAAAATGTATAGTGTGTAAGAGTCAAGTGTTCAGAAATGGCTTTGATTTTGTTGTTATTGATGGAAAAATTGAAACACATATCCTGTAAAACAAAATTAAACATTTTTATAACAGAAACTTAAAATGTTTGAAAGCACTAAGCATTTTAGCTAAATCTAAATATACCCAAATTGAATTAAAAATTCCTTTAAAATAACTGATAAAACTTGTCAGACTTAAAAGAGGAATAAAATTTATAAGCTAAATTGAAATCCTATGAATTGCACTATTAAAAACTTCCTTTAAGTTTTTCAAAAAGCTCCTATCATTAGAAAGAAGCTTGCCTCAAAATATTTTTCAGGGAATATTTTAGCTCACAGAAGCAGGAGGCTGAACATGGCTACCTTTCCAACAGATTTCTCAAAGTTCATAGAAGATATCTTTACCCAATATTCAGCTAGACTACCTTTTGAAGTCAGTGTTTAATAGCAAAGATACTCTAGGACTTTGATGAGTTTAACTGTATTCATAGTAGCCAAAACCTGGAAATGGTCCAGGACCCATCCGCAAGTGAAAAGATGTTACTTGGTACGTACATACAATGGCACACACCTACTCAACAATAAAAAGAAACAAACTGCTAATACACACAACCTTGTGGATAAATCTCAAAAGCATTATGCCTCATGAAAAATGCCTTATACAAAAGAGTGCGTGCTAGATGGTTCTATTAATATAAATTCAAGGAAAGGCAACCTCAAAATCACTGCTACTTCATGTTATGAAAAGTTCAGGCAGGCAGTTTGTGTTGTCCATCTATCCATTCCTCTAACCAACCTAAACTCTCTCCGGGATTAAGCCAGACTATACGAGGGCCAAAACTCCATTCTTCTTGCCTTTCCTGTTTAGTACCAT
>PVJS01000776.1:42042-115706 GCA_004027185.1 Glis glis
GGGCCTCACTAAGGAGAGAGAGAGAGAGAGAGACAGGGAGGGGGGGGGAGAGACAGGGAGAGAGAGAGAGAGAGAGAGAGCTGAGGCTGGCCGCGAACCCGGATCCTCTGGACTCCACCTCCCAAAGTACTGGGATTACAAGCGTGCGCCACCACGCCCGGCTTGAACTTTTTTTTAATAAGCCCTTTTTTCATGATTGTGGCATCAAGCTGTGTGTGCATTGTGAGAAACAAACCTAAGAAATTGGATGTTGGACATTGTTGATCTGAGAACCCCAACCACTTCAACAGAGTCTTTTTGCCCAGGACCCAGAGGAGGAAGTTCTTTGAGGACATAAGGGTTGAGTATCCTTTATCCAAAATGCATGGGAGCAGCAGTTTTTATTTTTCCTTCTTTTTGGTAGGTTTGCAAAAACATAATAAGATATCTTGGGGTTGAGACCCAAATCTACACATGAAATTCATTTATGTTTTATAAATGAATACACATTTATTCACATAGCCTGAAGGTCATTTTGTTCAATAGTTTCAGTGCACCTGCATTTTGACTGTGACCCATTCCCTGAGGTCAATTGTGGACTTTTCCACTTGTGGCATTATGTCAGTGCTTAAAATGTTTCATATTTTGGAGGGTTTTGGATTTAGGGTTTTGGGATTAGGAATAGTCAACCTGTACTAGGAAAACTTGTGTCGACCTGAATTATTTTACGAAGCAGATAAGTAATCATTGCAGCTCTTTTCTTTGTGTTTGCTGCTAGAGAACCCAAAACCACAATCATGGTCGTCTCACAATTGAAGTGATCTTTATCGCCCATGTATTATAGACCCTCTCCTTTGACCTCTCTTTTGACTTTACTCTCCTAATGCTTAGTTTTATTTTACTCGATCACTTCATTTACTTTTATTTTGTGTTTGGATGTATTAATAGGTATAGACAATTGCATATGCTGTACGTCTCTCTAAATCACTCCTACAACAATTGATAGCTCCTAACTTTGGGGTTCACCAGCAAAAGGAAGTTCTGAAACCAAAAAGTAATATAGATAAGGGTGGAGACAGAAGACCCTAAATGACTGCTGAAAGTGGAGGCAGAAACCTATTTAAATAAAAGAAGACACAGGCCAGGCATGGTGGTGCACACCAGTAACCCTCTACTTGGGAGGCTGAGACAGGAGCATCACAGGTTGGAGGGAGGCCAACCTCAGCAACTTGGCGAGGCCCTCACAGCAACTTAGTGAGACCCTGTTTCAAAATAAAATAGGGCTGAGGGTATAGCTCAGAAGTAGAATATCTCTGTGTTAAATCCCCAGTGCCAAAAAGGGGGGGGCATTGATTTGAATTGTTTTCTGGAAACAGTTTGGGAGATGGAATGTTGAGGCACAGAGAATATGTGGGAATGCTATAGCTTCTCTTCTTTGACGCAATAGCTACTTCTCATTATTCTTGCACATTTCATGTTTTAAAACGTCCACAGAAAATGCCAATTTATATTTTCTGGGGCTTGAGGTACAGGAAATCTTTAGTTATTAAGACTCCTATCTCTTGTTAAATTTAAATCAATACCACACTTGATCAGGGAGGTCAAAAACAAGTTGCAGCATTGAGTCATCAGCCCATAATGCTTTTCTTCCATCCTCACCCTTTTTGTATAAGAAAAAAAAAATCTTGTGGTAGCTGTTGCTCTTTAAATTCTCCAAGATGTTTCAATGTGTTCCAAAACACAATTAGTGTAATGGGGAAAATAATTTTTAGCAAATATTACTTCTAGTGGACAGTCAAAGCTCTTGGTCGCTGAGTAGACCACAAATGTTGCATGCTCTTTGGTAAACAGACTTCCCTCTGAAAAACCACAGCCTGCCCCCATCAGTCCACATGCTTTTGGATGAAGATGAGTCCTCTCCCAGTGCCACAATGGGATCTCATTGGCCCTTAAGCCAATTAACAACCCCATGCCCCTGACCATAGCAATTGGCTCCTATTATATAGCCAATAATACATACTTGCAAACCCACTGGGAAAGATAAAAAACTAACATTCTTCACCCTCCACTGGATTTAGTGGTATGAAGATTTAACACCTGTAGCTGCTTTAACCA
Organism: Glis glis; assembly: GCA_004027185.1. Lineage (NCBI taxonomy): Eukaryota > Metazoa > Chordata > Mammalia > Rodentia > Gliridae > Glis > Glis glis. The sequence continues at coordinate 44,137 of PVJS01000776.1, forward strand.
TCTGGAGAAAGCCTGGTTCTACTGGGAGCCTCATGCATAGCCCAGCTTAGGGCTAACCCAAAGGAGAAAGAGCCATGGGAGGGAGCAGAGGGCCCTACTTAAACCCTTCTGGAAGCTACCCTGGCCCCTAAGTCTTCCAAAGAATTGAGTCGATAAGTTTATTTTTGCTTAAACCAATTTTGAGTTAGTGTTTCTGTTACCTGTGTATTACCTAAAAATATCCAGAGCTGTATTTAAATTTACCTTCCTGCTTCCTGTTGGCAAATAGAAAAAAAAAGTTTGTTTTCTGTTCTTCTATATCTCTTCTAATTCAATTACATGTACCATACTTATTTGCATTATTTCTTTTGTTTTTGTATCTTCTACCATTTCAAAAATTTGAACTGCATAAGACTTTCCCCGTCTATGTAATTCTTCCCGACAGTGAGCTTTAGACAGTTATCTGAAGGTTACTAAGAAGAGATGAAGACTATATAAGCCTGCTTGCTGAAAATAATAGAAAGCATGCTGAAGTCCTTTTCACGTTGTTTAAATGGCTCCTACCAAGACTTGAGAAAGTCTACCACATTGGGAACTAGGGTCTAGACACCGACAGTTCTGTGTTGATGAAATGTGTCCAGGGTCCCTTCTCATCAGAATTGTATGGGGCGTGTGTCACAAAAGCAGATGCATGTCACAAAAGCTTCCTCCCAAGCCTGAAACCATAATCTCTGGAAACATGGCCTGCTAATCTCAGCTTTAATGAACTCCTCAGGAGATTCATGTGTGCAGTAAAGTTTGAGAACTCCTACCCTGTCAGCAGTGGCAACATGGAAATTACCTAATAGTTTTCTATCACTGTGAAAAATCCATTCCCCTTATTTATGAGTAATGTAGCTGCTTTTAAATGTAAAAGTTATGTAAGTAATTACAGTACTGGGAGGATTTAAACTGGTTGGAGTTGAATGAGATATTGGGAAAACTGAAGGAATTCCAAAAATACTTTGCACATAATTGTTCATTGTGACTCTCTTTCTTTATCTAAATTAATTGTTCTTAATCTTGGCTTTATGTCAACTTCTTAAAATGCTGCTGCCTGGGCCACCTCCAGAGGATGAATTCACAGTTTCCCAGGATGTCACGCAGACATTAGTATTGAAAAGATGCCTAGCTTATTGGTATGAGTTGGTTAGATGAAGGCCATAAAGATTATTCTCAAGACTGTAGAGTCAGACTCCATTGTCAAACATCAGATCTGGGCTGGAAATGTAGCCCAGTGGTAGAGTACTTGCCTTGCATGCACAATGAGGCCCTAGGTGCAATGCCCAGCACTGGGGGAGGAAGGGGAGATATCACATCTGAAAATCGCACAGCAGAAGACAAAAATTCGTTGACCTAGAGATTTTGGTCTATCCCTATTTGTGTAATTTCTACCCTCATCTCCAAAATATCTCTTTGCTCCTACATACCTTCTCAAATACCAGCTTTCTGAGACACTCAAGGCATATATCATGACTAATTAATACACCAATTTCCCAAGGCCATAATCACACCAGAAATAGATCTATATTTTTCATGAATTTACTATGTCTTCATTCAATTACATTCATAGCACAGAAATATATATGCGTATTTTTTTAATTCATCATACCATTTTAGCAGACCAAATTCACAGGAAAAGAGCCATCCTTTACCACAGCCATTGCGGGATGCTGAGTGCGTTAGATGGATAAGATCCTGTCAAGGAACTAATGGCCTTAATGAGCTCAGCCATGTAAAACTAGTCGACAAAGATACTGCATAGGATGCGCAAGCAGCTCCTTTTTATTGGTGGCAGAGTGTCACAGCATTATAGCTGAGCTGTGGCTTGGTTAATTGATTCGGAATGATTCCTGTTGAGCAATTGTCTTCTCTAAGGAATGTCAATGCAATCTGGGAGCAACCGTTACTTTACATCAGGTATAAATTATGCTGTAGAATGGGTTCAGGTGCCCATAGAAATTGACTGTCATAGCCGGGCATGGTGGCACATGCTTGTAATCCCAGTACTTTGGGAGGCGGAGACCGGAGGATCCGGGTTCGCGGCCAGCCTCAGCTCTCTCTCTCTCTCTCTCTCTCTCTCTCTCTCTCTCCCTGTCTCTCTCTCTCTCTACTTAGTGAGGTCCTCCCAACTTCGTGAGACCTGGTTTCAAAATAAAGTATAAAAAATTAGGGCCAGGGGTGTAGCGTAGAGGTAGAATGCCCCTGGGTTCAATCCCCGGTACCGCAAAAAAAAAAAAAAAGAAATTGACTGTCATAAAATGCCCCTGTGTGATATTTTAGTGAAGTCATCTCATTCAGATGATAAAAACAAAGGAACAGAATGGTGGCATGCATGTGAAGGTGCTAACTTCTTCACTATTGATGAAAAAAATCAATGTCCAAAAACAGTTATTGATTTATTGTTCACCCAGCTTGGCAATTAGCAGCCCCCAAGCACCAAATAACCCTATACACAGTGATGATGTTCTGAGAAAAGACAAATAGAAAATTGTCTTGCACTGTTGTTGTGAATTGATTACAACAAATTGTCAATGTGTATCAAAATATGTTTTGGGGTGTAGTATTATGCATATCCTTTGACCCAGTAATATTCACTTCTAGGAACTTACCTCAAAAAGATAATGCCATAGGTACAAAAAGTTTTATGCACAGGAGTCTTCATTATAACATTGTTGAGATTCATAAGAATTGAGAAACAATATAAATCCTTACAGCAAAGTGTTAGGTATGTCATTATGTACATCACGTGCATAATGATATTATGAAAACATTAAAAGTAATGATGACTATCTAGAAATGAGCCAGTTACAGTGGTTCACACCTGTAATCCCAACAACTTGGAAGACTGAGATAGGAGGATAGAGGCTAGTCTGGGAAACTTAGTGAGATCCTGCCTCAAAATTAAAAAAAGAAAAGGGCCAGGGATAGAGCTCAGTGGTAAGGCTCTTGTCTAGTATGCATGAGACCCTGGGTTCAATCCTCAGAGACACAAAAAGAAAAGTAAAGAAATCTATGAATGTATTGACATGGAAAGATAGTCAACACATTTAATAGGTTATAAATAAGGTTTATGAAACAGTATATATAATTGTGCTACATTTATAAAAATTATATAAAATAGTGAAATATCTCAAAGAATGTTCACTGAAATTTTTGTGATACTTTGAACAGTAGAACTGAGGGTGATTTTTACTTCCTTCATCGTACTTTTCTATGTTGCCTGAATTTTTACAGGGAACATTCAGAAATTGAACAAAAACAATGAAGCTATTTTAAAAGAAATGAATATGATAAGAAACTATGTGAGTACAAATGAGACAGGGACTTGAAAAGGTTCTTACGATTACACCTCCATTCAGAGATGATGATAATGATCCTGATGAATTGCGAAATAATCATGGATGATAGCAAAAACATTAATTTACAATTTAGGGGGGAGTAGCAATAAGCACTCAGCTCCGTGGAAACAATAATAATAAATGGACTTGGAACAAATTAAATAAACAAACACTGTAGCATCTGCAAGCGGATCACACTGGGGAGACTGAGGAAATAGTGCATGACATGGAGAAACAGTGTTAGAATAACGAGCGGGGTTTCACACCATTCAGGAGAGTTTATCTTGGCCTAAGAAGAGCTTTCGGGAGGAAATGAATGTGAGAGGTGAATTTGAAAGTGTGAGGTAGACAGCTTGTTGGAAAGGAAGTCAAATCGAATATTTCATGCAGCCCACAGGAAAGAAGAGTATTTTTGCCTCGGGATTTCCAAAGAAGAAATGCGAAATGCATCTCCATTCTGTAGTTACCGCCAGAGTCTGAAGCCTCGCTCTGTCAGGCATCCGTACCTGCCTTCAAATGCTTTGGCAGGTACATTGTGTAGAAACCACTATGGGGAAAGATCACCCCCAGGAAAATCACATAAGCCAAGGCTTTGGGAAGCTCGTGTTATCTCTTTCAGACCACAGAGACATTACTGATTGCGCGGCTAAAACACCACAGAAATGTTTTGCACTGCGGTAGAAGTCTTACAGGCAGGCAGAATCCATACCTGCCAAAATGATGTGATTCTGATGCTGCCGATCAGTTCTTCCCTCCCCATCACTCCTCCAAGAGAACCTGAAGTTCCTTTAAATATTCCTCCTTTTTTTAGCCCAGTGTGGTGACACACACTTATAATCCCAATACTTAGGAGGCTGAGACAGGAAGATCGTAGGTTTGAGGCTGACCTCAGCAACTTAGCAAGGTCTTCAGCAACTTAGTGAAACCCTGTGTCAAAATAAAAAATGAAATAGGGTTGGGAGTGTAGCTCAGAGGTAGAATACTCCTGGGTTCAATCCCTAGTACCAACACACACACACACACACACACACACACACTCCTCTTTTTGTGTGTGATGTTATTGCATCTCTAGATGAGGATCAAGAGAACAGTTCTTTATCAGCCAGTAATGACCCAGGTTAGTTCCCTTTATCAGAGAACAGTATACTGAGGAACGAGGTTACAATAAAGATTGATGGAATTTGATGATAATGACTAATACTTTGGGAGGGGTATGTGTGTGTGGTATGTGTATATGTGGTGTGTGTAGTGTGTGCTTGTGATGTGTGTGTGTGAGATATGTGCTGTGAGAGGTTTCTGTGTGTATGGTGTGTGTGATGTTTGTGTGTGATGTGTGGTATGTGTATGTGTGTTGGTGTATATGTACGATCCATGCATATGGTATATGTGAGGTATGAGATACGTGGTGTGTGGTGTGTAGTGTCTGTGGTATTTCTGTGTGTGTGGTATGTGTGGTGTGTGTGTGTGTGGCATGTGCATATGCTGTTTAGTGTTGTGGGGTTTGAGGTTTGTGCGTATGTTGGGTGTGTGGTATGGAGTGTGTATGTGAGGTATGTGGTGTGTGTGTGTGTGTGTGGTGTGAGTGGCATGTGTGCATATGGTATGTGTGTTGGAAGAGCAGAGAATTCCAAAGAGAAGAATGCAGTCTCTCTTCCCAGATAGTTCAGTCTACAAAGAGGCGGAAGCCAACATGGCAGCCGTTACCATCCAGCAGGGTTAAGGAAAATCACTTCATAAATATGCTGCCTCGCTGGATAAGGCAACGTCCCATCTGAGCAGCATGTCTTCCATTCTCCTTGCTTTCTATTGGTGGCGATGAGGTCACCCAGCGGGCCCAGTCTCTCCCCTGTTGCCCTGGTAATCAAAAGCACATAATTAAAGGCTGGCGGGTGAGAGCCACGAATGTGAATGTGTGACCCAAGAGCAGCTTTCCTAAGCAAAGCTCATTAGACCACATTAAATCCACAACAGGTTTAAATTCACCAAGTGTACGCTGGAATGACCGTAAGCAGGGGCTTTTAACCAGAGACTAGCATAAACACAGAAGAGCTTTCAAACTTGGTGTTTTTCCAAAGTGAGAAACTCAAGTAGTGCTTAGGTCTTCTAGTGCTAACACAGGGCAGGAATGGGGGATCCTGGCACAAGAGCCTGAAATCTGAAGTCAGTGGAAGAGAGGGGAAAGAGAAGGGAGGAGGGAAGGAGAAAGGAGGAAGGGCAAGGGGAGGAGGGGCAAGGGGAGAAGGGAAGAGGGATGAGGAAACAGAGGAGAGAGGAGAAAGGACCGAGGAGGGAGGAGGGGCAGTTAGCTAAAAGGATCTAGTGAGGTAACATCCAGTCAATGATACAACGAGGCTGGATTGAAATGACTACTACTGGATTGCATTCTTGTCTACTCACAATTGATTTTGCAATTTTCTATCACCTAAATAGCTGGTTCAGGTCACTGAGCCAGTCAAAGGATGAGATATATAAGACTTTTTTCTTAATGGTTCAGGAATATCAGGACTTGTTTCTTTCTTTCTTTCTTTTAATTTTTTTTTTTTTTGTTTTCTTGTTTTGTTTTGTACTGGGAATAAAACCCAGGAGCATTCTACCTCTGAACCAGCCCTTTTTATTTTTTATTTTTATTTATTTATTTATTTATTTATTTATTTATTTATTTATTTGCAGTACCGGGGATTGAGCCCAGGAGCATTCTACCTCCGAGCTCCACCCTCAGCCCTATTTTTTATCCTTTATTTTGAAACCGGGTCTCATGAAGTTGTTGAGGGCCTCACTAAGTAGCTGAGGCTGGCCATGAACCCGGATCCTCCGGTCTCAGCCTCCCAAGTACTGGGATTACAAGCGTGCGTCACCACGCCAGGCTTTATTTTTTATTTTAAAACAGGGTCTCACTAAGTTGCCGAGGCTGGCCTCAAATCTGCGATCCTCCAATCTCAACCTCCCAAGTACTAGAATTACAGGTGTGTGCCACCATGCCCAGCTTGTAGTTGTTTTTTTTTGTTTGTGTGTTTGTTTGTTTTGTTTCATTTGTTTGTTTAAGAAAATTCTAGGGAAAAAGAAAATGGGTAAATTCCAAGTGCCTTGTAAGAAGCTGACCCAAACTCCTCTGTTTTGACCAGACTTAAGAGATCTCTCTAATCACACCTCCAAATGCTGCAGAACTAATACCCTCAGCAGCCCCTGGAAGTTCTCCCACTAGATGTGCACCTAGAGGGGACGGGGCTGTTATCTCCACACCCAGACGGCCATCACTATGCTTCAAAGCGAGGATGCTGGCTCCCATGGAAGTCAGTACATAACAAGATGGCTTCCTTACCTGGGTTTAACCGGCCTGACTTTATTCAAATTCAGCCTCCACGTTCTCACCTGAATAAAGGGGCTGACACTAGTATCTGCCTCACAGATGTGTTGTCAAAGTACTTGGCTAGGCCGGGTTTGGGGGCGCAGACCTATAATCCCAGCACTTGGGAGGCTGAGACAGGAGGATTGCAAGTTCCAGGCAGCCTCAGCAATTTAGGGAGGCCCTTGGCAATTTAGTGAGACCCTGTTTCAAAATAAAATAGGGCTGAGGGTATAGCTCAAAGGTAGAACTCCCCTGGGTTCATACATCTCTAGTACCAAAAAAAAAAAAAAGTATTTTTCTCAGGGCCTGTGACATAGAAAGCACACACTGGGTGCAAAATGCTGTTATTTTGGGGCGTCTGCACAGGCAGTGTGGGAGTACCTCATATAACATGCTGCAAGAGGTACGGGGCAATTTCTCAGTCAGCATATCTTGAAGCCTGAAGTCCCCTATTACAAAATTCCTCTGGTTTCTTAAACATTGTCCCTCATTAAAGCACAACTTACCACCTCCAGAAGTGCCCCATCCTGCTCCCCACCCCACCCCCATGAATGAGCCTGTCGTTTTCAGACATTTCCTATGCTGGGGGGAGCAGCCTGGACTCCCCAGGGCATGGTCCTCATCGTGAGGTTTAGGGAGGGCCTCAATCTTCACTTAGATATCTACACTAAGTGCACACGCTTAGTGTAGTTCAGAGGTGTTCAACTTGCAGGTTCAAGAATGGGACATCAGGAGCCCTGCGAGTGCCTTGAAATTAAGTGCAACGTCATCTTCGTACATTTGTACACTTTGGGGGCCAGAAGATCCATCGCTTGTATGGGATTCTCAAAGGGCGCTGTGGTCAAAGAACCTCTGGGGTGGGGAGGGTTGCCAGAAACCAGCCCTCACAGCCTCTTTCAAGGATGGCGGGTAGCGGAGGGCCCAGAGGGATCCCAGGGTGCATTGCTGTTTGGGAGGAGGGAGAAACAGAGGGATGACCTTGGGAGAGGTCAGATAAACTCTATGGCCCAGGGTGCTGCAGCGTGGACAGCATGACAGCAGAGACCCACTAGAGCCAAAAAGCAGGCCCTGCATACTCAGCTTTCCTCTGCACTGCCCTGGAGAGGCAGAGGGAAGTTCCAGGAGGCAGAGTAGGATCCAAGGTCTGCTCAGCCCTGGAGGGCTGGGGCTGGGTGAGTGGGGACAGCAGGGCTCTCAACCCTGGAGTATCTGGGGCCTCAGGCACAGGGTCCTAAACCGGCTGTCTAATCTTACACCAGTTCCTCCCTTTATGACTGGGAAGATTACACTAGTCATTGGAGTTTCAACTGGAGTTTCTTCCAATTCTAAAGGAATGCTTCTAAGGATTCCATAAGTTTCCTCAACCAGGGCTTCTCGCACATGAAAAAAAAATCTGGAAAATCCAGATTTTCTAGGACCTGAAGCTTATATAATTTGGCAATAGAGTTATTGGGGAAATCCCAGTGACCAGTTGAGTTGGAATTTCAGATAAGCAAAAATTAATTTTAAATATAAGCATGCCCCAAACATTGCACAAGCCATTTATCCAGGCCAGCCCTAACTTGTCATGCTCCAACTTAACTTTTGGACTTTAAGATGATGGGAAGGGAATACATATCCAGGAGAATTTGGCCTTTGGATCTTTTCCCAGGCTAGCGAGATGTGGTCCAACCCTCTCTCGTAATGCTGGATGGGAGCAAAAACCACAGCCCCAGTCAGGCCCAGGACCCCAAGGGGAAACGCCCATACACTTCAGTGTGCTGTGTTGCTAGACGAGCATGTGTGGCAGGCTAGGTGGATGGATCAAAGGCATTTTCACCTTAATATTTTTAATTTAGGATGGGTTGAACTGGACATACACCCATCAGAAGTCAACAGCATCTATACTACAACATTACTTGCTGTTCACCTGAAATTCACATTCAGCTGGGACTCCTGTATTTTTATTTGCTGAACCTAGCAAATTAGGAATACCGAATTCAGTACAAATTGTGAAGTTTTATGAGAATAACGAAAGAAATCGCAGTAAATTATGGAAGCCTTGAAGGTAGCTCTATTTAGGCGATTTGCACACGCTGCAACTACTGGAGCTCACAGGAACTCCAGCAAATGAGGTGCCCTTCAAGCCCAGACCTTATTAGCATCACAGCCAATTCAAATCTGCTGGGATTCTGACATCTCTTCTGAAGGCCTCTCTGTTTATTTCTGTTTATTTCCCTGGCTTCTCTTGGTTTTCATGGCAATCTCTCAAATTACACAATTGGGTATTTTTGTAACCCCATCTCTTCATCTTCTATTTTTTCGTCTCTTTTCTCTCTTCTGGGGATTGGATTTTTAGCTCTCTAATTTCATCTATAAATAGATCCTAAATACTGTTTATGAAACAGTATAAGCTTCTCAGATTAGACTATTTTAGAAACATCATAATATTATATTAATTATACGTGTAACTTTGGTCACTTTGTTTTTTACATTTTATGAAATCTGAAAGAGAAATAAGGAATAATAAATTTTCCTTTCACATAGGAACTCTTTTTTTAGAAATATTTGAGTGTAACCTGCAGATATATAAAGTGATATGCATCCATAAATACTTGTATATATAGATATTTAATATATTACTAAGTGCTCCACAGAATTATCCTAAAAACACAACCAATTCGCAACAAAATAATTGGTCAGTAGGAAATCAACAGTTTTAAACAGTTTTGTTTAAAACTGTTCTATCATAACCATATCTAAAAATTTTGTGGATAGAATGTATGTATGCTTTAAATAGGAAAGAGCCAGTTAAGATTGTTGTTTTTCATTTCGAATTTAAACCAGTAGTTTCAATTTTTTATTATTGAAAGTATATTTTTATATTATTGAAAGAAAGTACATATTGCATAGATTTAGCATTATTATGTGCATAATGTTTTTTACTTTGAAAATCTCTTCCCAATAGTGCTAGGAATTGACTTAAAATATAATATGATAGAAAATAAAAATGATTAGGAAAGAAAATAAAAGTAATTTAAGATAGATAATACAAGCAATAGGGAATAAAGAAGTGCTGGAGTGTATTTCTGCATGTGTGTGTGTGTGCATGTGTGTGTGTGTGTGTGTGTGTTAATAGTGATATGGGCTGGTGGCAAATATCACATAGCTATTATAACTACTTCACGATATTCATCTTACTTTTTATTGTGTAAATTAACAATTATAGTTATGAATTGCTAAAACTTTCATTTCCTGAAATATTTAATAGAATAGAATTATATTACTGCCTACTCTTTAAATCTGTGCCTTTCTTTTTGAAAAGGCAATTAATTAAATGCCCAATAGTTGTTTATATTAAGGTTCCCCCTTTTCTCTTTTATTTAAATTAGCTTATTTCATGTGCAGATAATACACATATCTTCAATTTGTATACATTTAATACTTGTGATATTTCCTTATAATTAAATATACACGTGCTGATAAAATTGTTACCAACAAATTCTGCTTCACCAAAGGTCTTTCTCCTTATTGTCTGACACAAGAAAATTATTCTTTTTTTTTTTTTTGCGGTACTGGGGATTGAACGCAGAGGCGTTCTACCTCCGCGCTACGCCCCCGGCCCTATTTTTTATGCTTTATTTTGAAACCGGGTCTCACGAGGTTGCAGAGGGCCTCACTAAGGAGAGAGAGAGAGAGAGACAGGGAGAGAGAGAGAGAGAGACAGAGAAAGAGCTGAGGCTGGCCGTGAACCCGGATTCTCCGGTCTCCGCCTCCCAAAGTACTGGGATTACAAGTGTGCGCCACCACGCCCGGCAAGAAAATTATTCTAAACCTTATGGTTACTGAAAATATCCCCCTCTTCCTTTAGGACTGTCATCTCTCTATTGGCTGTGCTGCTAATATATTCATTCTTTCTCTGAGTATACCTGCTGGAAGTTTGTTTGGTTATGATTTAGCTGCTACTTGCAGTTTGAGGTCATTGTGTTTTCAAAACTCTTCTTAATTTCAGTTATTTCACTTTCCTTGTAACAGATTTTTGGATATTCTACTATTCTACCACTTTGCACAATATATCCTAGAATAATTTAGTTGTGGTAAATGGTGCTTTTCAGAAAAGCTCATATACTTACTTAGCTGAAGATAGGAGTAGCTGAATACATTTTCCCATCTTGTGAAATATGTAGCAATCTAGCTGGAAGGTAACCATTTGTACTCACAAAGATGTTTCAACAATTAGTCACAAAAAGAATGCACTATGCCAATTTGAACTCTAAAACGAACATTTCGTTTTAGTCATAAGGGGAAGTGTGTATCAGTCTTTTTAAAAAATGTAAGCCTGCTTTTTGTCTTTTGTGAGTTTTTTGTTTTCTGGGTTTTTTTTTTTTGTTTCTTTGTTTTGTTTTGTCAGATGTGAGAAAACCTTTTCGAATGAATGAAAGCTGCCTGAAGGAGCAGGAAAGAATAACTGAAGAATCTGACAGTTTTTCTGGCCATCATATTGGTAAAGTATTAGTGTTTAACCACATTTAAGAGGACCCTTATCCACTGCTGGTGGGAGTATAACTAGAACAATTACTTTAGGGATAATTTTTCTTGGAGTGAGGGATATTGGGAATTGAACCAGTGGTGTTCTACCTCCAAGCTATACCCCAGCCCTTAAAAATAAAAAATAAAAAATTTTTAAACAGGGCCTCTCTAAGTTACCATGCTGGCCTTGAACCTGTGATCCTCCTGTCTCAGCCTCCCACATACTGGGATTACAGGCATGCACCACTGCTCCCAGCCAATTTAGGGATCATTTGACAATACCAAATCAAGTTGGAGATGTTTGTATCCTAGATCCCAGCTAGATTACTCCTGATATATACCCTAGAGAAACTCCAGCCCATGTTCACAGGAAGAAAAAAAAAATATTCATCATAGCTACTTTTGTAATGTTCAAATAGCTTTTACCGTTTTTAAATAATAAAAATCAGAATGGGTGCTGAAGTTAGATATATTGAAACAGTTTAGTACATTCATATGGTGGAATATAATAAAATAGCATAAATAAACTATATGAATTACTAGTACAGGTCAATATTGAGAAAACAAAGCAGATTACATATGGCAGAGCTCAATGCGATAACATTTATATAAAGTTTAAAGCATAAAAACAATATTGAGCATGCACATGAAAACTTGTAGGTAGGTAAAGTATAAAATGTGCAAGGGAAACAAAAACAAACAAACCAAAAACGTTAAAGGTTAATGGTTGATCCCAGGGAATAAAGGAGAGGACATAGGATTAAGTACATTGGTAAGTTACCCATGTACATAACATGTAATTTATTCTTCAAAAAAGACTCTCTGAGCAAGACATTGGTCAGAAAAAAAATAATGAAGCAGTTACTTTACTGTATATGAATGAATAATGACTACATTAAAATAAAAACAAATGAAAGCAGATACCATTGTGGAGACAGTAACTTAGTTCTCATACACTTAATATAACAGAGTGGAAGATAAATATTGCTGTCCTCATTAAAATGATGATGCTTTATTCACTAGTTTTAACCTGATAGATTAAACTGCATTCAGTTCCAAAAAAGACAAAAAAATGACATGCTGAAACTATATCATCAAGCTATATCATCAAACTATATCATCATTGAAAAGGTACATGATATTAAAGATTTTTTTTTGCGGTACTGGGGATTGGTACCTCCGCGCTACACCCTCGGCCCTATTTTTTATCCTTTATTTTGAAACTGGGTCTCATGAAGTTGTGGAGGGCTTCACTAAGTAGAAAGAGAGAGAGAGAGGGAGAGAGACAGGGAAAAAGAGAAAGAGAAAGAGAGAGAGAGAGAGAGAGAGAGAGCTGAGGCTGGCCGCGAACCCGGATCTTCCGGCCTCTGCCTCCCAAAGTACTGGGATTACAAGCGTGCGCCACCACGCCCGGTCCTTAAAGATTTTTTAAAATTGAATTTTCTGAGAATAAAACCTCTCCACTAAGATATGAGCCTGTGCTTTGATTTTATCCTATTTGATCTTCAGACAAGTTTTCAGGTAACCTTTATGTGAAGAAGATGCACCTGCCTGCAAAAAGTCATTCTGCCACAAATCTTGTTAAATACAACAAAATAATGGTGATGCTCCCTTCCTTCACCCTCAGCCCTGTTTTGTTTCTCCTCTTTCTCTGCCTCATCCTACCATGTCATCCACTTTCATCTAGGGGCAGTCTAGAGGTCTCAGGCCCCAGACCCAGTCCCTCAAATATATCCCACAGTCTTCTGCCCAGTCTGGCCCCAGAACCCGCCCTGCCTTCTACCTCCCTCTCCCTCAGGCACCAGCAGCACTAACTCTCTTGCAGCCAAAGTCCCCTTAGGCTTCCAGACCCCAGTACTGCACCCACAGTGCCACAGTCTAGCAACCCTCCCCACCCACTCACACACACACACACTGTTCTACCAGCCCAGCTTGCAAACTGAACCTTGCGGCTCATTGGTCATTTGTTGCCTCTGGAGTCCCCTGCTCTGTCACACTGCACTGCTCAGCATCATCTGTCCATCCTCTCTAATAGATCTGTGCTCCCTGTAGGCAAGAATAACACACGTTGCAGGAGCCTTGGTCTCCGTGTCTAATGCATTGGATGGAACACATTGGGGATGCTCCATAGACTGAACTGAACTAAGGAATGACTGATGACCCAGATTTGGTAAAAATTGTTAAATGAAAAAATACATTGTGCCAAGTGTGGTGGTGCACACCTGTGATCCCAGTACTTGGGAGCCTGAGACAGGAGGATTGCAGGTTTGAGGCCAGCCTCAGTAATTTAGTATCTGGGCTGATGAAATAATTTCAGAGATGTTTCATGCAACTAATTCAAATAGAGTCTAACTACTGTGCTGGGTTTTCCATAGCACCATATACTGCTATGTCTAATTTGCAACTATTCACATCAGTGACCTGTTGGAATTTAAGGAGGTTCCTTAGCTTCCAATGTTCATTCTGCAAAATGTTGCTAGGATTGAAAAAATAGCCTCCCCCACTTCACAGAAACCATTGCTTCCCTTTACGTTGCTTCAGGATTATGCCATAACATATATTCCCCCACTTTCAGTGTAGGAACCTGGAATTTCAATTCTCTAGTCCTTTCCAGACTTTTGCAAGTGGGCTACAATGAGGCCAACTTAGCTGCAGATAGAAAATCACACAGAGATGAAAACTGTATGTACCACACTGGAAAGTCTCAGCACCTGGCAGAACTATTTTAGTCCCTGTCCCATTGCTGGGTCCGTGGCCATGGAAGCTTCTTGGAAATGCAAAAATAAGTGTGGAAGTCAGGTGGCAGAATGCCACCAGTATGTCCCTACTGTTTGGAAGTCAGAGATGGAGCAGGATACAGGAAGACCCATGGCCTCATGCACTCTGACCCAAGGCTGCGCGTGCATGTGTGCACACATACACATTCCACAGGATGCACACCCACCCATCAGCCATACCTCCTGTGCTTGTACACAGATCCTGGAAGTGAGCCTGCCATGAGACCAGGAGGTGATGTTTTGAGGGAAGAGAATTAAAAACTAGGGTTGGGCTCTGATAAGGCTCAAAGAAGAAGAGGAACAGAGAGACTTGTGATGAAATAGAACAAAGGCAGAGATGGAATCTGTTGAGTGTGTGGGTAGAAGCAGCATTAGGAACAATGAAAGGGCACTCAAGGTTTCTGAGGGGACCTGACACAGCCATGGTGGGAGCTGCTAGGAGATCCATGATCAAGACCAATTGTCACCAAAAGAGAAGATCAACTGCTAGGGACAGTGCTGGCCAAGGGGACAGAGGTCCTACAGCTGTTTGGAAAAGGGAAGTAATTCCTTAGCTGAGGGAGCTCTTCGAATCTAAGGAAAATTCCAAGGTTGGTATTCTAATGTAAAAAAGTAGGACATTATTGAGATTATATATTTTTATGGAAATTAGAGTCGTGACATTTAGTACTGCTGTTAAAATAATAATCAAGTTGGCTTAAAAATAATACTTGAAAGGATTTTTATGTCTCAAAGTAAATTTTTTAAATCAAAGGACTTTTTTTTGCAACTTAAGCTTTTAAAATCAAAAGGGGGAAATATAGTCATTAACTATAAAGATGTGAAGAAAGACCCAAGTTTCAATATCTAAGGGAAATATCTTAATGCTCATGTAGTACATTACGCTATGCACATTCTGATTGATTTCTCTCTACAAGGAATGGAGTTCATTTTCAAACGTCTATGCAGGTGTAATAAAAAGGTCAGCTACACACCTGTAATCCCAGCGGGTTGAGGAGGGAGGCTGATATAGGGG
The DNA here is from genome assembly GCA_004027185.1 of Glis glis. Classification (NCBI taxonomy): domain Eukaryota; kingdom Metazoa; phylum Chordata; class Mammalia; order Rodentia; family Gliridae; genus Glis; species Glis glis. The sequence goes on from PVJS01000776.1 coordinate 59,143, forward strand.
GATCGCAGGTTTTAGACCAGCCTCAGCAACTTATCAAGACTCTCACCAACATAACCAGACCCTGTTTCAAAACAAAAAATAAAAAGGGCTAGGGGTATAGCTTGGAGGTAGAATTCCCCTGGCTTTCAATCACCAGTACCCCCCCACACACACATACACAGAATAACCCTGAGATTAAATTCAACCCATAAATGTGATTTAATACCCAAACATTTGCAAAATACACTAATTCTCATGCAACTGCAACTTTTCTTTTCGAATATTCATAAAAGTAATGTTAGGAACTCCTATTGGTAAGTTGTGTTCACAAAGGAAAATATCCACTATTCTATATGTAATATCTTGTCCATATAAGAAGCAAGAAACAAGATAGAAAGGGAAGGATGTGCTATCTAGTGGTTCCAAAGTGTGGTGTGTAGAGGATCCCCATAACCTTTGCAGGGGCTCCACAAGGTCACAGCTGTTTAATAATGCCAAGATGTCATTCACCTCTGTAAATGTCATTGTGCCACAAGTGCATATGATATTCCTCAAAGACTACAGGTCCCGTGGCATCCTTGCCCACTCAACTACTGAATACAGAAACAGGAGAATTGAGCTCTTTTTTTTTTTTTTTTGCGGTACCAGGGATTGAACCCAGGGGCGTTCTACCTCCGAGCTACACCCCTGGCCCTATTTTTTATCCTTTATTTTGAAACCGGGTCTCACAAACTTGCGGAGGGCCTCACTAAGTAGAGAGAGAGAGAGAGAGAGAAAGAGAGAGAGCTGAGGCTGGCTGCGAACCCGGATCCTCCAGTCTCTGCCTCCCAAAGTACTGGGATTACAAGCGTGCGCCACCACGCCCGGCTAATTGAGCTCTCTTCTCTCTCTCTCCCTTTTTTTTCCCGTGTGTGTGTGTGTGTGTGTGTGTGTGCGTGTGCGCCCCCGTGTCTGTGTATGCAGGGGAGGAGGAACACTGGGGATTAAACCCAGGGGCATTGTATCGCTGAGCCACACCCCCAGCCCTATTTTTTTTTCTATTTTGAAACAGGGTCTCACTAAGTTGCTGAGGCTGGCCTTGAACCTCAATCCTCCTGTCTCAGCCTCCCAAGCACTGCATCAGGCTGAGCTCTCTTAAGCCAGGCATTAAAGAGATTTGTAAAATGTAAAGCAATGCCATTCTTCTCCCTCATTGTTATTGATCTGGGAAATGCAGTTATTTTTCACAAAAACACGATATTAATGTCATGGTTTATTTTCATTATTTATGAATGAATTCAACAACTATTGAGACTATGTCTCAGTTTTAATTCCTAACACAGTACATATCGATAGATTCAATGTACATTGTAAAAAGCTCTCTGGAGTTGTCCATCGCTTTCAAGAGAAAAGATTTCCTGAGATCAAAATGTTTGAGAATGGCTCAACTATACAAAATGGCTGGGTATGTCCCTGTCAACTTGGAAGCATTCTCCCCTAAAAAAAAAAAAAATGTTTTTTTCTTTTCCAAACAATATTGCAAAAAGATGTGCTCCATGACTCAGAGGGGAGTTTTCCACGCATAGAAGCCTCTTGATTGGTTATCAGTTGGCTGCACCTGGGCTGCCTTCACCAGACCTTATCTGTAACATCCCCTCTAGCTGCCTGCAGGCAGCAGGAGAGGGTGGGGAGTTCAGGCCCAACCACAAGTTACTTTTAAGAAAGACTTGCCCTGGGTCCCCACCTCCTCAAAGCTTAAATCAGTTAAACAAAACCTTCCACAGAGGTCCCACCTTCTCCATCTGCTTATCTGAAATTCATCATATTTGAGCTTTCCATGGAGTAAAATCAGTCATTCTGAAAGATATATCTGATTTCTGATTGCATAAGTATTACCTGGGATACTTTTAAAATAATAGAGGTTCCCAGGCCCCACCCCAGACCTAAGGAATCCATAGTGCAGGGCTGAAAGAGGGTGTCTGTTCTCCAAGACAAGCTCCCCCATGACCCTTGGTGCACACTGTCTCCAGGAGACCACGGGCTCTGCCTGGAGATACGGGGAGGCCCGGGGCTGAGGCAGCACCCAGCATGTACCCTGAAGGCCGGCCTGGGAGGAAGCGCAAGCAATGGGAACCTGTGCACAGAGGAGTGGGCCTAGGCAGAGTCTTTTGATTGGGAATGGTAATGGATAGAAGGAAAGAAAATAAAAGGAGGGGGAAAATGGGAGAAATAGCATGTCAAAAGGAAAGTTCCAGGAACAAGGGCCTTGTAGTGCTATACTATCAACACTTCCCACCCACGTTTTCACTTACAGCTACCCCCAAGACTTGACTGTGAAGACCCAATGCAGACTTGATAAGCACCCCAAAGCCCAGCCTCAGTGAAGACACTCAAGAAACATAAGCAGAAAAATTTTAAAGCCAGAAAGAGTTACCACATAAATGTAACCTAGAATGGCTATGTAAATAAGCATGGAAACTGGGCACACGCCTGTCATCCCAGTACTCGGGAGGCTGAGACAGGAGGATCACGGGTTTGAGGCCAGCCTCAGCAATTTAGAGAGACTCTGTTCCAATAGGAAAAATAAAAAAGGGCTGGGGGTGTGGTTCAGAGGTAGAATGGTCCTGGGTTCAATTCCCAGTACCTCCCCCAAAATAATGGATGTATGGGTATAAGAAAAATCAGAAGATCTAAAGTCACCTATAGTGTGTCTGGAGGAAGAAACCCTTTCTCTGATTGTTGCCTGGGACTGATGGTTCAGGAGACCGGGAACCAGAGGAAAAAACCTTCAGATCTGACAATTCCACCGGCATCTGTTGCTGGACACTTTATTAAGATAATAATAAAAAATAAAAAACTTGGTCAGAAGTAACCCAAGGGAATGGATAGCCTTTATAATCTTTTCCTTGTTGATGGTACCATGGATTAGTCAGTCATGTTGAATGCAAAGTAGTTTAAGGCACAGTCAAGGGCTAAGTCCCAAAACTCTCCTAATCTTCTCAATTGCCCCCAATTGCAACTTGCTTTCAAAGAAGAGTTTGAGCTGGTAGCTTTCTTTGGTTCCTGAGCACGTTGTGAGCATCTAGGTCATTCATATATTGGCAGGGTCTTATACAAATCATAGTGAGGTTCAGCGTGACACAAACATACATGCACACAGGTCTTGGGTTTGGGTTTTTGTTTTTGTTTTTTGGGTACTGGAAATTGAACCCAGGGGCATTCTACCTCTGAGCTACACCCCCGGCCCAATTTTTTTTTATTTTTATTTTGAAACAGGATCTCACTAAGTTGATAAGAATCTCACTACTTGCTGAGGCTGTCCTCAAATCTGTGATTCTCCTGTCTCTGCCTCTCAAGTACTGGGATTACAGGCATGAACCACTATGCCTGGCCTATATTGGTGGTTTTTAAGCTAAAACTATTGTCCAGTGAATTTGGAAGGATGACGGACAGGGTAAATTTCAGTTTATTGGGATGATTTTGGGTTGGGAGAGGATTTTCAACTTTCACTGATTTTTATTGCACAAACAAGATTGGAACGCTCTAGCAACTCCTACCCAGGTTTTGCAACACATTTACAAGTACAAATCTCTGTGGCAAAGAGCAGTTTCTGTACCGTGGGCAGCTTTGATAATAAGCAGAGGAAAGAGGAACTCAATTTAGCCTGATCTGGATTTCTTTTTGCAAAGCTTTCTGCTCTTTTTGCCTTAACCTTCTCCATTCTCAAGATAAGATATAAAAAGAAAGAAACATTTACCCTGTACAGACGTTTCATAAGATAGGCTGCAGGATTAGAGGATGCCTAATGAGATCTATAATTCCTTTCTCGCTGGTTTGCTGCTGAGAAGGATCCATTGCTCATTTCTGGATGCTCTAAGATGCCTTTCACTACATCAGATCTGCTTAATAAATGACCTTTCCAGTGCTTTCAGCAGAAGATAGTCTGAAAGCATTATGGCACACATTCAATAAGCACTTCTTCTCTCTCCAAATCAATGCTTCATGCACTCTACATATTTGTAAGACATCAGTAGTTTCATAAAAGTATGCAATGTTAGTGATCCAGTTGGTTGGAATTATTAGTATCTTATATCAGAATGAACTTTTTTTAAAAATCCCCCACTTCAAAGGATCTTCCAGTCACACATGCTGAGAACAGCAAAGGAGGGAATGTGCTCCAGTGCCCTACATAAGGAGCCAGGTTGAACATGATTCAGAATGAAGTCTCTCAGGTTATTCGTGGAGCTGCCTCCAGACCTTATGCCGTCAGTACAACAGAGATCCAACCTGCTTTTGATGGGGTTGTGGAAGGCAGAGTGGGACCCTGGAGCACCAGCCAGTGGACTGCAGGCTACAGTTGCTATGTCCTTGGACACAGTGGGACCAGGAGGACCTCAACTCCACGTTCTGTCCCTCCAGAGATGACTCTAGAATTAGTTCTATCTTTTCCAAGATTTTTAACATCTAGCATTGTTTTCTCTGAAATTTTACTTATGCATTTTAATGGATATTTATATTTTATTATTATTTTTTACTTGGAGGAGAGGGAAATAAATACCCCTCTGCCCATCCCCTCTTAGTGTTTAAGGGGGCTGTTTCCCTAGATCCAGGAACCAGGTCCATACAAGGCTGATTAATAAGAGACAAGCATGCAAATTTCACTCTATTTGCATGCATGTGAAGATCTCCACAAGAGACTGAAGTCCAGGGAAACAATAAACAAAGAACAATAGCAGGCCTGTAATCCCAGCTACCAGGAGAATGGAGAGTTCAAGGCCAGCCTGGCAACCTGGTGAGACCTTGTCTCAAAAAATAAGTAAATAAATTTTTGAAGGAATAACAGAATAAATGGATCCCTGGGCTAGGGTAATAAATTCTAGGGTGTCACAAGAGACATATGGGGAGGAGTCATAGACCTAGTGGAAGGGAATGGTTACTCCAATGAGTTGATTTATTCAGGTTAGTACAGTCCCAGCTCTCAGTCTCTGATGATTAAAGCTATTTGTCCTCCTTCATAGGGGAAGACACTCCTCCCAAATAAAACTTGTTTGCTCCAAGTAGAAAAAGACAGGCCAGCCAGGCGTGGTGGTGCACACCTGTAATCCCAGTATTTGGTAGACCCAGTACTTGGGAGGCTGATACAGGAGGATCGCAGGTTCTAAACCAGCCTTGGCAATTTAGCAAGATCCTAAGCAACTCTGCCAGACCCTGTTTCAAAATTAAAAAATGATAATAAATAAATAAAAAGGGCTGGGAGTATAGCTTGGAGGTAGAATGTCCTTGGGTTCAATCTCCAATACCAAAAGAAAAAAAAAAAAAAGAACTGACAATCGAGTTGATTTTCCCATTTCTCTGAACCAGACACCAAGAGCATATAATGTCCAGGGGTTGCTATAGAAGTGACTAGTCCTATGGAAACCTCAGTTTCTTTCTTTTTTTTTTTTTTTTTGTAGTACTGGGGATGGAACCCAGGGGCATTCTACCTCCAAGCTACACCTTAGTGAAACAGGGTCTCACTACGTTGAGGAGGGTCTCACTAAGTTGCTGAGGCTGACCGCGAACCTGTGATCCTCCTGTCTCAGCCTCCCAAGTACTGGAATTAAAAGCGTGCGCCATCAGTTCCTTAACCAGCAAAATGAATATCATTATAACTACATCATAAAAAATGAATGCAAATAAATGGGATTATGCTTGTGGACCATAAAGGTATAATTTTGGCCAACTAGAATCCAACATTGACAGCAGTAAGTTGGAAAGGAGCTGCTTTCTTACAACTATACCTATGTAATGAGTCAAACTCATGCAAGTATAACTAATGTGATATGCTGCTGAGACCCACTTAATTTTTTTTTGCTCCATAAATGTATACAATTTTAAAAGTCTATTGAGTTCAGTGGCTCAAATAAATCTGTATTGCAAGACTTATTAAGCAAATTGATTTTATATTTTAAAAGCTTTTCTTCTGTAAGAATCACAAATTCACAGGGACTATCTATAGATTTAATACGCCATTATCTATTTTCATCACACAGTATAGTTCTGTGTGTGGTAAAGTTCTACTTCTTTTCCCAGAATCCGCTTTTCTTGGCTTTATTTACACTTTGCCTGGATAAGCTTTAGATAGCTTAATGGTTCAAGTGATTATACCACGCTTTTGAGGTTTTATGAGAAAATTTGGCGTACATAATTATACTTTTAAGCAAACTGGTTTGACTGTTCTCAAAACAAAACAAAAACCCTAACTCTCCCTAATTTTGTAAATGACTGCACCAGCATGTTTAGAAGCAATCAATCAGTGGCAATCACATTTCAGATAAACCTCAAAGCTAAGACGTCACCAAGGTGACTGGAAGAAAATAATCAGCTTCAGTGGACTTGCAAAAACAAACCCTTTAAGTGATGGCAAAGATCACAGAGCCGCCCACCCACTCCCTTGGGCTAAGTAGTGAAGAGATGGTGGTAAGAGTGGGGGAAATACTGGGAGGGGAACTCAACTTTCCCTTCCTGGTCTGCCTTGCTGGCACACATTGAGCAAGGAAGCAGTTGGCAACATGGTGTAGGCGTGAATGGGGGGAGGGCATCAAAGACTTGAGCATTTCCAACGGCAGGAGGGCAGGGACAGGAGGAATGACCTTATCCTGACAATATCTAAACAGTCCTCGCCGCCATAAGGTGAACAAGTTATGGTACCCAGACAACATAAGCTATGAACCCTGTCCAATGTTCCTTCCCTCCAGATTACCCATCGACTTCTTTTCTTAATGACTTACTTTCCAAGGCAGGGTAGATGGACCAATACCATGCTGACGCTCATTTTCTACCAGCTAGGGAGTCACAGCTGGGATTTGCAAAGTTTTTTTAATTATTAATTGTTCAGTTTGGATATTTCATTTTTCTTCATCTACTTGCTTCTTTTCAGCAAAGAACCTACATATCTATATGGAAAAAAAAACCTACATACATGATATACCTCTTTCTCCATATCCACCTGAAGTGTGTGGCTTCTGAAGCCAGTTCCCTTCACATGTATAAAGAAGGCAAAGATTAATAATAATGCTTGAATATGCTTACAGCCTGATGCCAGTATGTGTATATTTAGATTTGAATTTCTTAACTGGAGTTGTTAATCTTAATGCACTGTAAGTCACACAAGGTATTTCCTTGGCAATAGCAAGAGAAAAAATTATTTATGACATTTCACAAAATTTTAGTACCACCATTTATAGAGATCACAAGTTTATTAATAGCTAACATTCCTAAGAAAGTGTATTATTAACATAGTACTCATCTATGACTCTTCAATATATTGACTATGAGAATATATATATTTTGCTCCAGAAGTCACTGAAATATGGGGTTTGTATACTATCAAGGTATTAGTGTGGTGGAGAAAGTAGTACTCAAATATTCTGTTCTACTTTTTTCAGCCTCCTTACAATTAACAAAGTCATATAATTATAGCCAATGGATGTGAGAGGAAATGAAGTGTGTCACTTGCAGTAGAGACATGAAAAGACCTCGAACAATTAATTCTCTTCTCTTTCTTTATCTGTAAGGTTGACAGAAGTGTATGAGAAGATAGAGACTTCACATTGAAGCAACCTCCATTGCAAACCACTGCATTGAGCAGAATCTCCCAGGCATACTGAATGGTACAAGAGTGAGAAATTAATCTTTACTATGTTGAAATGTTGAGATTCGGGAGATATTTGTTACTGCAGCATAACATAGCCTGTCCTGACTAATACAGATAGTATGACTGGTCTTGAGAGCTAAACAAAAATCTGCGATTATATTCTTACACATTTTCAACCTTTTAATTAAAGATTTAGTATAATATAACCAGGACTGGCAAACATTTTCTGTAAAGGACCAGACAGTAACTATTATAGGTTTTGTGGGCCTGATAATCTGCCACAATCACTCAGCTCTGCCTTTAGAGCTTACAAGCAGCCATGATAATTCATAAAGTAATGAGCATGACTATGTTCTGATAATATTGTACTTCTAAAAGAGGTGATGGGCAGCATTTGGTGCAAGGATCATTGTTCACCAGCCCCTGGGATATAGTATCTACTGTTAAATGTAGTGATGTTGAATATTCGGTGTATTAGCTTCTCAAAGCTCCAGTAATAAAGTGCTACTGGATGAATGAAAACAACACATATATTTTTTAATTCTTTCACAGTTCTGGGGGCAGGATATCCAAACTCAAGATGTTGGCAGAGTTGGCTCTTTCTGAGGGCTCTGAAAGACGATCTATTCCATGTCTCTAGCCTTGCTTCTGTTTGTTGACAGCAATCCTCGGCATTCCTTGGCTCGTGAAGGCATCAGTCCAGTCTCTGCTTCATCTTCCCATTGCCATCTTCTCCCTGTGTGTCTCCCTCTTCTTCTTGCAAGAAGACCAGTCATGTTGGATTAATGACCTACCCTCCCCAAGTATGACCTCATCCTAACTAATTACACCTGTAATGTCCTTATTCCAAATAAGGCCCCATTTGAGGCGCTGAGGGTTAGGATTTCAACAGATGTCTTTGGGGTACACAATTCAACCTGTAAAACTTTTTTTATTTATTTATTTACTTGCAGTACTGGAGATCAAATTTGAGGGCTTATGTATGCTAGGCAAGTGCTCTACAGCTGAGATATACCCTTAAATCAACACTTGGTTTCTTTAAAAAATGCATTCCACTTAGTAAGATGGCAATAATATATGTGAATCTTAAGTAAGTTCTTAGGCCTTGGATTTACTCAGAGGGGCTAATTCATCAATTTCCTTGACAAGATTGAAATTTTGGGTGTCTAAAGGATCAGTTAAAAGAGAAAGTATGCTCATAATTAAAATAATAAATAGAACTTTGTTACGCATATTCACCACTCAGTACTATTGTTCAGGCTCCCACTTTTTCCAAGTCATTGATTGATGTTTTAGATGAGAAAATTAGATTTGATTTACATACTTTAAGTTATTTCTTGAGACTGTTATTAAAGCATAGGATTGATGAAATGATTATTCCTTAGAGTCTGAATGCAGACATCTGTAAGAATTTATTGAATACAAAAACCACAATTTCCTTGACAGATTTTGGAATCTTAAAATGTGAAATATCAGGTGAATCATCAAGTAGGCACTTTAATCAGTATTTACAAGAGGAAGGAGGGACACCAAGGCCCAGTGAGAACCCTTTTAGGAGTGGGAGGCACCTGAGCTGAACTCGAAGGAGGTCATGGTTTGGATAGACTGACCAGGGAGGGTCTGAAATGATCAAAGGCAGGAAATTATGTATGTGAGGGGGAGGATCAGCCTGATTTGAGGCAGCAGGGACACATAGGGGCAAAACAGAACTTATATGTGCAGAATAGTCAAAACCGATATGAAAGACCTTGAAAGTCAGCCTAAGAAGAATTCAAATTACATTTAAGACCAATAGGTTTCAGAGCCAATAGCATAATCAAAGCTGTGTGGCATAATATACCAGATAAGTAAGGAGTGAATCACTGAGAAATTAACCAGTAGTAGAGGCATTACAAAATAGTGTTGGTAGAGGGTACGGCAGGGTGGGAACATAGAATTAAATCATCAGGAAAGGAACAAAAGAATTTTCATGGGTCCAACTGGAGTTATGAGACTGTCTTAGTCTACTTTGTACTGCTATAACAAAAATACCTGAGGCTGAATGTCTTATAAAGAAAACAGGTTTATTTAACTCATAGTTTGGGAGGTTGAAATTCCAAGAGCAGGCAGCCCCATCTGCTCAGCCTCCTGTTGCATCAGAACATGGAAAATGGCATCATAGAGCAGAAGCACATGGAGAAGAGGCCAAATGTGAGGGGTGGCCTCACTCTACAAGAAGCCTCTCTCAAGGTAACTAATCCAGCTCCATAATATCTAACTTCTGTGAGAGGGGCATTCATCTCTTCCAGGGGCGATGCTGTCGTGCACAAGGAGAGAAAGAACCTGGGCAACTCACATTGCTCTTAACTACACCGCCAGCCCATTTGCCAGAACTAATTACATATCCCCAACCCAATTGTAAGAGAGGTTGGAAAAGGGAGGGAAGCTTATGCAACATATGGTCAATTAGGCCTGATCTGGGGGAGGGAGGGAAATTACAAACTGGTGGAGAAATCAGACCTGAATCAGGAGAAAGGTTTCAAATTCATTGAGCACTTGGCCTTTTGATACTGGCCTAAACTTTCTTCCATCTGAAAGAGACAGAGAACTTGTTATCATTGAGAAAAGAAGTCAATAGCTCTAAGACATATCAAAACTTTACCCAGGAGCACAAAGTCGGGGATCCACAGAGCAAGGTTTGCAGAGCAGTAGTGAGAAAACATGAAGTTTCCTGAGCCTGCTATCGAGTCTCTTGCTCAATGAGCCTGTATGTAGAAATGTTTCTGTGATACTAATAGATATGTCAGGGTTGGTAAATATAGCTTATATTGTAAAACAAAATTCAAATAAAAATTACAAAGCCTTGTGAATTGTTTTCATTGTTGATAGGTTTGATGGGTGACTGTTTTTCAATTTAAAGTGTGTGTAATCAGTAATCCATTAATTCAAAACTAATTTAGTTCCTATAATTGAATCCCTACAATACCTACAAGACACTATATGTCATATAAAAGATGTTCATGCCACTTTTTCAAGTTTTTCAAATATTAGTGAAAGAAGTAGACAATCTTAAGACAGTGTGACAAGTGTTAGAAGAATGAGGATGGTAATATTAGAGCAAAGAGGAAGGGCACTTACCTATCTAGAGAGATCTGGAAAGCTTCTCTAGAAGGTGATACTTAATCTCATGCTTGATCTGTTCATTTAACCATTAACTAGAATGAGCTGAAAAAGAGTGGAGGTTATTTGTGGAAGCAAAACAACTTAACCCAACGGCATTCTACAGAAGAACCCAACATTCCCAGAGCTGGAATGATCCAGCTTGGTTACAGGGTCAAGTACTACTGGACAGTGGTCAAGAAAGGGTCAATGTGTTCAGAGTATAGTGTGGGAAGGGGACTGGAGAACATGATAAGGAATTTGGACATATTTTACGCTATGGAGAGATGTTTAAAGATTTTGTTATTGCTTTCATGCTTATATGTGTGCTTAAAAATATAGACAGTACAAGTAGACTTTTTAAAAATGATCTATAATTTCACTATCCAGAAAGGATTACTAAATATATTCTGGAGTACATGTATTTCCTTCCATTATATCCATATTTATAAATTTCTATCTTACTTTGATTTTATTCCTACATTTTTACTTAGTTTTATACTTTATCTTCCAGGATCATTGAATAATTTTTATAATATGATTTTTATTAGTAATATGATTGTAATTATTAGTAATATGATTGCTAATAATTGGGTCATTCAAAAATTTAGTAATAACTATCCACACATATAAACACTTCATGGCATTTTATTTGCTTTAAAAACAGTCTAGTATATTGAATTGCTAGGTCAAAAAGAATAAAAGATTTTAAAGCTATTCTTTATACATTTTTAAATTTATTTCCACAAATTTTTTTTCTAATTTACTCCATTCTCCCTTGCCTTAATAGCAGTGTAAAATGTTCTGTTTCTTTATAGGTTTGTCAACAGGATAAATTCTTTGTTTTCATAAGTAATCTTTGCCAAATTTTTTAATAAGAGAAATTTTAGTAGGTATTTTTATAAATAATCTTTTTACGTAATCTTTGTTTTTTTAAAAATCAAAGTATTTTATAATAAAAATTCACTGAAGAAATGTTGAGGAATATAGAAAAATGTGAAATTAACTTAGATCATTTTAATTTTCTATAACTGAGGATTGGTAACATCTTGGTATTTAGACTTCCAGACTTTGAACTCTAAGTATATTTAACAAATTTGAGAACTTAATGTATTTGTAACTATATACTTTTTCATTTAATACTATATACTTTTTCATTTAATACTATAGAGCAAGTAGTGTATGAGATCATTAATTAGTCTTCAACATGTGGCTTGTAACAGCTACGTGACATTCCTTTGTATGAATGGGTCACTTAAAATAATCACCTCTGTGTTGTTGGATAGTGAGTATGGTTCTAATTTTTCATCTTCACATTAACTTCCTCATACATACCTATAATTAAATCTCTAAGATAAATTACTAAAATCGGAAATGCTGAGTAAAGGACTTGAACCTTTTTATAACTTTTAATTCATTTTGCAAAATGGCTTCTTCCCTCCCTCAAAGAAAATTATGCCTTCAAGTAGATCAAGTGGTGTTAATTCACAATATTGAGAAATTAGCAATAGGTTAATGTTTCTAATTGGACAGATAGCATGGGTTTTTTAAATTCTAACTTGCCTTTGTTTGATTATAATATTAAATTCCATTTTATATCTTTATGGACAATGTATGCTTTGTCTTCTTTTGAGAATTTAGTGACATTTTTGTTGTTATTCAAGGACTTTTTTTTATGTGGTACTGGGGATTGAACCCAGGGGCATTCTACCTTCAAGCTACACCCCCAGCCCTATTTTTTATTCTTTATTTTGAAACAGGGTCTCACTAAGTTGCAGAGGGCCTCACTAAGTAGCTGAGGCTGGCCGTGAACCCTGATCCTCCAGTCTCATCCTCCCAAGTACTGGAATTACAAGCGTGTGCCACCATGCCCGGATTATTCAAGGACTTTTTGAAAACCACTAAGATGATTTATTTGTTGGTGCTGGGGGTCAACCCAGAGCTTTGTGTATGCTAGGCAAGTGCTCCTCCACTGAGCTACTCCTCTAGTCCATTAAAATCATTGAACGTTCATTTGTACTGCTATTCACACAGTGCTTTTTCTACCCTGTATTTCACATTATTGGACTCATGTCTTATTGGTTATTATATATCATTGAGTAAATTTTTTAGAAAGCACACAGGCAAATATTATGAGCACTTACTTATCTAAAATATCTTTTCTGTGGCCACCACGTGTGAATTATGTCTTGTGGGATCTAGAATTCTTGGACCACAAGTTTACCCCTCACATATCCATAGCTGTATACCAGAAGATATTCTGGTATACAGCACAGTGGAGGAAAAAGTCTGAGGCTGGCCTTTGTATGGTGATGATTAGTTTTATGTGCTAACTTGACTAGGCCACAGGGTGCCCATATATTTGTTCAGCCATTATTCTAGGTATTCCTAGGAGAGTGTTTTTGGATGAGATTCACATTTAAATTGGTAGACTAATCAAAGCAAATTTGCCTTCTTTAGTGTAGATGGGCCTCATTCAATTAGTTAAAGGCCGGAATGGAACCACAAGTATAACCGAGTAAGGGAGAATTCCTTTTTCTTTTAACTCAAACTGCAACATTGGTTCTTCCTGGGACCTGAGCCTGTCAACCTTAGGAATGGAACGTATACCAATGGCATGCGTGTGCACCCCACACCCTCAACCTATTGGCCCTGCTTTTCTAGGGAATGTTGACTGATACAGTATATCACCCAGGTTCTTTTCTGCTTCCATGCTCACTGAATATACTTATTGGTAAATTTTAATTTTTTTTACTCTTATATACCTAGGGGTGGTTTTTTTTTAATCGTTCTGTTTGGAACACAAAATGGTCCAAATGGGCAGGAAGCTGAAGGGCCTTCCACAGGATACGTGCTCTTCTGTGGAGTATAGTAGGAAAAAGGGAAGGAGGTGGGGATTTTAAATTCTGTGAATCAATGCTGTGCCTTTAAGAAGTAGAATGATAGTTTCCAGGGGCAGGGGTTGGGATAAATGAAGATATGTTAGTCAAAGGATATAAAAGTTCAATTCCATACAATAAATAATTCTGGAGATGTAATGTATAGCATGGTATCTATAATTAATAATACTGTATTATGTATTTGAAATGAGCTAAGTGAGCTCTTCTGAAGTGTTCTCACTACACAAAACAATCATAACTATCTGTGTTAATTAGCTAATTGTGGTAATCACTTCACAACGTATATGTCAAACATGTTGCAGACCTTAAATATATCCTATTTTTATTTGTCGAGTATACCTAATCAAACTGAAAAAAAAACGAAATTGAAAAAACTAGCAAATATGATTTACACTGCAAAAATACACAGTTGCCATATTTTTAAAATGTAACCCCCTTTTAGGTCCCTGTTGACAATAATCAAATTCTGTTTTAGGTTGATCGTCGGGCTTTGTCCCTTTAAAAACTGTGTATATAAAAAATACATGTATGGATTTGTTACAGACAAGGTCACACAAATAAAAACTTGTATTGAAAATATATACCTATTCTAATGTAAATGTTTTCCAAATAATTTAGTTAGGGATGTGAGAAAGCACACAATTGGTTAAGTCCTACTAAAATCCCACAGTTGAAGATTTTCTGCATAATGGCCCACAACTTCACTCAACAATAAATATTTAATAAGACCTACTTGCATCAGGCACTACAGTATGCAGAGTTGATCAATATTCATATCCATATAGATTTTTTTAATGTATGGCACAAAACCATGCTACCTGCACAATACATAATAATTTAGCTTAGTATCCTATCAGTCGCAATAAGATAACTACTTTATGTAAATGATAATGTGCTTCATGATTACTGGATATCTCAGTGGCTACATTTAATATAATTCTTATTCACCCACACCACATTGTGTAGTTGATCTCCTCTCATGTATGACCCAGCTATATCATTCCTGACTACCATAGTAATGTATACATATCTATGTTTATAGCAGCACAATTCATAATTGCCAAACTATAGAACCAGCTGAGATGTCCATCAACAGATGAATGGATTACAAAATTATGGAATATGCACACAATGGAATTCTACTCAGCCATAAAGAAGAACAAAATTATGTCATTTGCAGGGAAGTGGATGGAACTGGAAAATATTAAGTGTTAAGGTTGTTTTCTTTTCTTTTCTTTTCTTTTCTTTTCTTTTCTTTTCTTTTCTTTTGTGTGTGTGTCTGTGTGTGTATGTGGTACTGAAGATTGAACCCAGGGGCAGTCTACCTCCAAATCACACCCAGCCCTTTTTATATTTTTGTTTTGAAACAGGGTCTCACTAGATTGCTGAGAGTCTCACTACATTGCTGAGGCTGGCCTCGAACCTGTGTCACCACACCTGACTGGGGTTATTTTCTTTTATGCATGTACAGTATAATCCATAGATGGCATGTGCCCACTTCCATACATAACCATGTTTCCTGAATCATAGCCTAAGGTCCTATGCAATTCTGCAAAGAATTTTGGGAGCTCCAGCTCAGCCACAATGCTCTTCTAGGGAGGCTGTTTTTCTGTTTCTTCATATTCTCGGCTTATTTTTATCTTTCCCATGTCCACCTCATTCCTAAGGGTCTTTAGGCAGCATCTAGTTATTTCCTACCAGCTTACTTTTATTCATTTATCAGTTACTCAACCAGTCAGTCAACAAATATTTGCTACAAGCCATGCACCATAAAACTGGACCTAGAGAGATGAATAAAGCTTAGACTCCTCTTGAAGAACATCATACTTGAGTACTGTCCAGTATTCAACTGGGCTTTTTTCCCATGCCCTGGATACTGTGGTCTAAATGTTTGTGTCCCCTCGAAGTTCATTGGTTGAAACATAACCCCCAGGGTGATGGTCTTATAAAGGCACCCTTACAAAAGAGGCTTGAGGGAGTCTGTTTACCCCTTCATCCATATGAAAATATAGAGGAGGTGCCATCTGGGAGGACTGGGCGCTCCCCAGACACTGAGTGAGCTAGCACCTTGAACTTCTCAGCCTCCAGAACTGCAAGCAGTACATGACTGTGTTTATAAATTACCCAGTCTAAGGTACTTTATTCTAGGACTAGACACTGGTTATCAACGGGCTTGAGGTAATGAATGATCCAATCACTGAAAATTGCCCATGTCATCTATAGTAACAATTCCATGCTATAAAAAGAAAAGGGGGACAACGAGTAATGGGTTACCATTAGTGAGGCTTAAAAGAGAAGGGGATAGCATAAGAAGAGGTGACCCAGGGCTCCGATGAGTAGGAAATGTGGCCAGGCAGGAAGGCTTCCACAGAAAGGCAGTCTCTGAATCCCAGGGCTGGAATGAGAAACAAACAAGATATTGAGCAATGCCTCAAAATTGTCATCACTCCTGCTAATAGGATTACAATAAACCCAGCTGGACTAGCCTCAGGAAAGCAGGGACGGGCAAAGCTACACGTGGGAAGAAGCCCATTTCCTCTGATACCTAGGTCTCCACATCGCTCCAAAATGATGCAGGAGCCAATCGTGAAGTCCTCCCCAAGAGGAGGAATGATTTGATTTTCCAAATAACAAATGATAAATCAACTCAACCTTTTAAAAAGGGAAAATCCACCATATTTTTAGCCTAATACTATTTTATCAGTAGACAAGTCTTTCATTATAAATTTGAGTTAAGAAACGTAAGGTAAGAACAATACTGGGATAACCCTTGTGCTCAGGTGGAAATCGTCAGTAGCAGATACCCGCTTGTTTTCATGGGACTTGGGAGTGGGACACAACGAAAGCAAAAGGAGCTTTGTGATTCCAAAAGTCAACTCTAGGTACATCATAGTTTGGCCGTACACTATGAAATACAAACAAGTAGCAGATGGGTCAGAAATGTTTTAAATAACATCCAGGTTATTGAAAATACTGCTTAAGAGGCTGTATTAGTCTGCTCAGTCTTCCATAACAAAACACCATACACTGGGCAGCTTAAGAGAAATTTATTTCTCACCATTCTGGAGTCTAGAAGTCCAAGGTCAAAGCTCTAGCTGGCTGGGTATGGTGGTGCACACTTATAATCCCAGTACTTGGGAGGCTGAGACAGGAGGATTGCAGGATTGAGGTCAGCCTCAGCAACTTAGCAAGACCCTCAGCACCTTAGTGAAACCCTGTTTAAAAAATATGAAATAAAAATAGGACTGGGGGTATGGCTTGGATGTAGAAAGCCCCTGGGTTTAATTCCCAGTACCACACACACAAAGCTCTAGCGGATTCAATTTTCGGTGAGTGTTCTTTCTGGATTGCGAGTGGCTACCTTCTCACTGGTCTTCACATATAAGAAAAAGAGATGCCCCTTCCCTCTCCTTATAAGGCCACCAATCCTATCAGATCAGGGTCCCGCTCTTAAAACTTAATCTTACCTTAACTACCTCCCTAGGCACTAGCTGCAAACACAGTCACACTGGGAATTACAGCTTCAACACATACATTTGAGAGGGGCACAATCAGTCCATAAAAAGGTCATATAATTCCTCACCACAACTTTGTTTCTACAGATAATTACTCATAGTTTTCTTAAAATAGTTTCAAGTTTGCAACAAAACCAATGTATGGCTATTGAATTAGTACCCAACAGTCAAAAATAATACAAAATACCTTAAGTTCCCAGTCTCACAGACACATTCTCTAAGAATCTTCCCATTTATCCCAATTCATTGAAATCCCCCCAAAATGTATGTATGTATGTGTGTGTGTGTGTGTGTGTGTGTGTGTGTATGTATGTATGCCTCATTTTCTGAAGCTAAGATACAATGTCCTGACTAGACACTATAAGTCTTTTGACTTTAAACTTCTATGATGAAGTTTCCATTGCCATGACTGATTATTTGAAAGCATCACACTACAGCTATGCTTGCCCCATGTCCTTGCATACCCTCAGAAATCCACTGGTACACTGTGGAGCAAGAAAAAGCTATGCAATAGCCAGACGTGGTGGTGCATGCCTGTCATAGCAGTACTTGGGAGACTGAGACAGGAGGATGACAGGTTTGAGGTCAGTCTCAGCAACTTAGTGAGACTGTTTAAAAATAAAAAATAAAATAGAACTGGGAGTGTAGCTTGGAGGTAGAATGCCCCTGGGTTCAATCCCCAGTACAGAAAGAGAGAAAAAGAAAGAAAGGAAGGGAGGGAGGGAGGGAGGAAGAAAGGAAAGAAGAAAGGAAGGGAGAGAAGGAGGGAGGAGAAAGAAAGAGAGAAAGAAAAAGAAAGAAAGAAAGATGGCCTTTGGATCTGAGATAACTATTTTCTGGCCCTCTTTCCACCAACCCCACCTACATACTTGGGACAAAATGTAGCACACTGGGGATTACTTGGCTTTCTAGACTGGAATGTCTGTTCAGGGTCTCCAGGAAAGCTTTTATTAAAGAACATGTTCACACTTGCCACCTCTTGTTCAGAGTTAAATTGTTGAACCAACATCCCCTGTGGGATGTCAGTGTTCCCAAGGTGTTAAGACTACTCTGTTCTCTTATGTTTGTGGTTATGGCTTGTGGACATCTTTTGTTAACAGACTACATCCCATAACAGAGGTTGAGAACCCCAAAGGTAACTTCCTTCATAAAGAACCCTGCTGGTACCTGTGGTTCAAGGCACTTGGGAATAACAGCTGTGCTGTTTTTTCTATTATATATGGATGCTGAATTTCAGTGTTTAGACCAAAAAGGCTGGGGAGACCTAATGAAAAAAATCTGAGTGGAGTCATATTGTCATATTACCTAAATAATGGAGGGAAAGTACATCAAACTTAAGTAATACATAAACTCCTTTAAAAATCTTACTTAGGGTAATAATCTCTAGTTCCACCCATTTTCCTGCAAATGACATAATTTTGTTCTGCTTTATGGCTGAGTAAAACTCCACGGTATGTGTGTGTGTATATATGTATGTTCTTTATCCACTCATTTTCTTTATCCACTCATCTATTGCTGGACACCAAGGCTGGTTCCATAATTTGACTATTGTGAATTGTGCATATTTTCAGCCTTCTTCCCACCTTAGACTGTGTGTGTTTTAAGCTGTCTCTTCTCTTGCTTTCCTTCATCAGTCAACAGTCTTCATTCAATTTTCCAAAATTTGTTGAAATATCTTAATTCCAGTGTTGCCCCTCTTGTTCCCACTAATGCTCAAGGCTGAAAACTGTGTCACATCAACATTCCTTTGCCATCATTTTCATGGGTCTCAAGAGAAGGAGCTGACATGTGTGGTCTGTCCATAATCTTGAACCAGGAGCTGCGAGGAGATTCTTTTGAGATTCATGTGCCTATATGCAGATGGATAGGTGATGATTCAGTCCTAGCTACGCTTCTCAAGAAACCACCCTGTGTCTGCCTGGATTTCACGTGCCCTGAATGTACCATCTACCACCTCTGCTCAGGTTTCAGTAGCTCTTAGAACTCCTTGGCTCCAACGCAGTCCTAAGTCAAACAAAACATAGGGTTCACACAAGATATCTAATGATAAAAAGTCATCTAATTGGTATTGAATAGTCACTTTCTAGAATATCATTAAAATAAGTACAAATAAAATTTAGTGCCCATTAAAAAAATAACACTTGAATCCCCAAGAATCCATCCACAGAATCAGGAGTGACTTCTCATAGATCATTTCAGTTCTGCAGGCTTATTCAGATTTGTGGAAAACACCTCTTTCAAATATGGAAAAAATAATGATCATGAGTTAGATTTGACTTGAAATATGCTAGAGTCTTAGCACATCTTCTTTAATATAAAGAGCATAACATTCAGCCATAGGTCTATTTCAGAGACGTTTTCTAAGAAATGTTCTAAATAAGACCATGTAACAAAGTACAATGTTCACCTAACTCTTCATTCCCAGGAAGTCAGTTCCTAGGTCAAAAATCTTTTTCTTTTGCAACTTGAAATATTATCCACATTCTCCTCCTGAATCTCTTCAGGTACCTGTGTCCTGCCTGCTCTTGCTTTTTCAGGAGCCTGTGCTTACTTACCATTGACAGGTAGACTGTTTTTACACATGTTTTTACCATAACTTCATTTCTTGGCTTGAATGTGTAATGAATCAAAAAAAGACAATTACTAATGTAGTAAAACTCATAGGAGCCATTTCAGACCATCATTTAGACGCAGTCTGGAGACTAGTCTTTTCTCACCATGAGGCCCATTGATGTTAATGTGAATGATGGAAACAATTTAATCGTCTTGAATCCCTGTGAATTTAAAGAGAAACCTCTTCATCTTAACAGACTGGAAAAGATAGAATGTCAATCAACTTGGAGGATAATTCTTTGCTCATTCAATTATTTTTGAAAATATATGTGTTTGAATCAACTCTTTACCATTCCCCACATTCTTTTTGGTTGACTCCTAAAAATAATGGTATCTGTTTTGTCTCAAGCTTATTTCTTTTATTGGGAGGTTGAGACAGGAGAATCATAGCTTCTCAGTAATTTAGCAAGACCTTCAGCAACTTAGCAAAACCCTGTTTCTCACACACACACACACACACACACACACACACACACACACAATTAAAGAGCTGTGGATGTTTCCTGGAGGTAGAATGTCCCTGCGTTTGATCCCCAGTATGATAAATAAATGAGTAAATAAATAAACATTTGAACCTTCTTTTAAAAGAAAGAAAAAAGTTCTCCGAGAAATATTTTTGCCCTTGATAGATAAGAAAAATGTTTAGTAAAATCCTAATCATGGAAAATTAGCACATTTTCTGGAAAAGATTTATTATAATGCCTTCTACAATATGAAGACACTCTTTAAAAGACTACTACTCCTTTAGTGGTGAGAATTTTCATTTCATGATGATTTAAGCAATGAATGCTTCAATGTTTTGTGAGATGGCAATTTTATAGATAATCTTTTCAATCAAATAACTCAGAAGTAATTTCCATTTCCTTAAATCACACAAAGGAATAACATAGTTCCCACATCTCTAATTTTAATGTCCATACATATCTTGAATCAGGACAAAGATTTGTGACTAACTCCTATTCCCAGAGTACAGTCCTGGTTATAATCATTCTCTATGCTCATCTTCGCCTAAGTGTTTATAGATGGCATGAAGTTAAAATATATATCAAGTGCAAATGGAAAGGGAAATAAATCCAGTAGAGTAGCTATGTAAGTCTGAAGCTAGGAAGAAGTAGTGTTTTTGAAGAGAATGAGGATGATCTGTGAGATGGCTGTAGATGTGCGAAGTCTTTTTAACTTCCTTGGGGCTTGCTAGACTCTTCTCTGCTACAAAGGAAGAATCAGAGACAGTCATGGTGGCACATGCCTGTAATCCCAGTACTTGGGAGGCTGAGACAGGAGGATCACAGGTTTGAGGACAGTCTCAGCAAGTTAGAAAGACCCTGTTTCAAAATAAAAATTAAAAAGGGGAGTGGGGGCTGGGAATGTAGCTCAGAGGTAGAATGCCCCTGGGTTAAATCCCAGTACAGAAAAAGAAGAGGAGAAGGAAGGAAGGAGGAGGAAGAGGATGAGGATGAGGATGAGGAGGAGGAGGAGGAGGAGGAGGAGGAGGATTCTACTGACCAGCTTTGTAGAGCTCCTTAAAACCCAAAGCAATGACCCAATTCACCATTTCCTAGGGCTTTTTCTAGTCAAGGGAAGGATGAAATCTGTTGAGAGTCTGGGTTAAGATTTAGGAATTAGGCCGGGCATGGTGCTGCATGCTTGTAATCCCAGTACTTGGGAGGCGGAGACTGGAGGATCCAGGTTCGCGGCCAGCCTCAGCGACTTAGTGAGGCCCTCCGCAACTTAGTGAGATCCTGTTTCAAAATAAAGAATAAAAAATAGGGCTGGGGGTGTAGCTCAGAGGTAAAATGCCCCTGGGTTCAATCCCCAGTACCACCAAAAAAAAAAAAAGATTTAGGAATTAACACATTATAAATACAATAGGATAGCATTGCTAAAATTCTGTAGACACATGAACTCAAGATGTCATGAACTTAGGACTTGAGTTCCAAGTTGATGGGCTGGAAATGTCTTCTCACAGAATTCACAGTCCATGAGAATTTAGGCTTTAACCCAAACCTTGTTACTAGTAGATAACAGACCCTGACCATCCCAAGTAACATTGTTTTATAGAAAAACAAGCTCCACGTTAGGTGTGGTGATACAAGCTTATAATCCCAGTACTTGGGAGGCTGAGACAAGGAGGATCGCAGGCTAGAGGCCAACCTTAGCAACTTAGCAAGACCCTGTTTCAAAATTTAAAAATAGGGCTGGGGTTGTGATTTTGATGTAGAATGCCCCTGGGTTCAATCCCCAGTACGAAAAATAAAAAGGAAAAACAAGCTCCACATTTCAATTCCCAGATCCATGGGCACCTCCCTCCATAGCCACCTTCACAATGAGATCGAACTCCTCTTCAGTACAACACTGAGTCACTCAAAGAAAATCAGGATCTTAAGGTATCATTAAAATAAAATTCCAAATCATCATAGCAGAGGAAACACAAAACACTGGGGAGGTTTAACGATCGGGTTTTCAACACATGACATATCATTGTTAATTTTCAGGCTCAAAAACTGAAAGGCTTTTCAGGGGGCTTTCTGTTCTATTTTGATCATCTTTAGAAATTTCTGTCCCTATGACTGAAATACAGTCATGAAGGACAAGATGTTGATGATATTTATGGGAAAAAAGAAGAAATAAAATCCTTCATCTGTTTCATGTATCAAGATCTATAAACTTTATGACCTCTGAGGATTTGACTGTATCCATAATTGTGGAAATTAAGCATGGTAATGAAACACAGGGGTTTTCCATTTTCCAGAGGTTTCTTAACATCACATGAATAGTTTGTGTAACTTTTCTGGCCTTTGGCCATATTATATGCACAAGCTATGTTAACCAAGTACTTTGCTTTTTCAGCCATAATGGCCTCAACTGTATAGAAATAGTGGAGAAAAATGAATTAGTGAGCAGATGTTACATTTCCTGTCATTTCTATTCTCTCCTGTGAAATATGCACAATATTAAATTTTTAGATCCTGACAGTTACCATTTTTTTCCTTCTAATAACTTGCTTCAGCCCTTTGTCAATTTGAACACTGTGGTCCTAGATTTTTTCATTTGTAAAGTAAAGGAATTATACCAAATAATATCCAAGGGTTTTTCTAACTAAAAAAGCCCATAATATGGCTTAATGTTTATACTAAGATTGAACAAACACATAAGAATATTGTGGATAATGAGAGTTGGGTTTTTCACATTTGCAGGTTATAAATAAGGGAAAAGAAGAAGGCAAAGAGCTGCCCAGACACACAATGTAGTAAGATTGCAATGTGTTCATGTATCTGCTCTACACTGATTAGCTCTAATAGTAATGCATAAATGCAACCAATCCACACTAAATATACTCTTGACAGATTTATGTGTACAGTGCCAACTTAATTCATAATAAAAAATAACTATCAAATCAACCTGATCTTCAATCCTTATTCAGCTTAGTCACTCCCTACCAGAGAGAGACAAACAGCTAAATTATGACCAAATGATTAGTTGAGTTCAGAAAAGATCCCTAGTCACAAATCTCTTATGAAGTTGAGGTACCTTAGAGTAAGCTATCATTGTCTTATCCTGGATTCTCAGCATCCTCCTAACGGTCCTCTGCACTTCTTCCTCTTAAATCCATATAGTGCACAGTAGCAAAGGTGTTCCTTTTAAAACATATATCCAATCACATCTCTCCTCTATTCAAAATCCTTCACTGGTTTCCATACACTGGAAGTAAATCCAGCCTCCTATTTGTGGTTCACAAGTCCTGCCACCTCTCCAACCTCATCAGATGCTCCTCTCCCCAACATTCCAGATTCTCCAACAAGTGGTGTGCTTTCAGATTGAGAGACTGAACATACAAGCAGGCGATAGCCAGTCCAGATATGAAATGGAACTCTAACCCACAATCTGCAGCTACCAGCCCAAGAAACCACCCAATATCTAGAGTACCCAGTCAAGGAAACCATCCTATATCTAGAGTAACCAGCCAAGGAAACCAGCTTCCTATCTATACCTTGGACTTGTAGGAAGTCAGATCACTGTGTCTATCAACTGATTTAAGAAGCAAATAATAACCCCTCAACAATAGGACCCGAAGAGTCCAGGACTTGATTAATAACTGACAGCTGCCAACCAAAGCCAAATAGGCACTCCAGCCAATCACATAGGATGCACTGCTTCTAATTAGTATTAGCCACTAACATGGAGAAAATTAGAGAGAGCTGGCTTTGTGGTGAGGATCAGGTTTTTGACACTCAAGTAGCAAAATCAAGTAGACATTTGTGATAATCAGTCTCTAGAAATATGCACAGAGGAGCCATGAACTTGTAGAGTTAATCCATGAGACTGGATGAGATCAACTGGAGAGAGAGAGTAAAGATGAGAACCAAGATCTAAACTCTGAGGCAATCCAACAGGAAGAGGTCTGAAAAGGAACAGGAGCCAACAAGGGAGAAGGTGATAGAGCCATCAGGGGTGTTGATGGTAGAAACAAGAGTGTGGAGTTCTGTGTAGCAAGTGAGGAAAGCGTATCAGGATGGAGGGATCCACGGTGTGAAATGCTGCTGAGATATTGGGTCAAACGAGTCCTGAGAACTGATGCTAGCCATGTGGAGACCCCCAGTGACCTCGAAAATAGCAGGTTGTGGGGTGAAAGCCTGGTTGGATGGGTGAAAGAAGGAATGGAGGAGAGAAATGGAAGACAGAGAGTAATAATAACTCTTTCGAAAGTTTTACTCCCAGCGGGCGTGGTGGCACACGCTTGTAATCCCAGTACGTGGGAGGCGGAGACTGGAGGATCCGGGTTCGCGGCCAGCCTCAGCGACTTAGTGAGGCCCTCCACAACTTCGCGAGACCCGGTTTCAAAATAAAGTATAAAAAATAGGGCCAGGGGTATAGCTCGGAGGTAAAATGCCCCTGGGTTCAATCCCCGGTACCGCAAAAAAAAAAAAGTTTTACTCCCAGCTGGGCATGATGACATATGCCTGTGATCCCAGTACTTGGGAGGCTGAGACAGGAAGATCACAGGTTTGAGACCAGCCTCAGCAAGTTAGAAAGAAGCTTTCAAAAAATAGAAAATAAGAAGGACTCAGGGTACAACTTGTAGGTAGACTGCCAAAAATAAAAAATAAGAAAAAACAAAACAAAACAAATGGTGCAATAGACAGGAAGTGAGGTCAAGAGAAGGCTCTTGTTAGGCAGGAGAAATAACAAGATAACCCAGAAGAAGAGATCAATGCTGAGGCAGTGATAGGGGAGAATAGCCAGGGTTTATCAGTGCAGGTGGGATTTAGTGCAGGAGAAGAAGGGTCATCACACACAGGAGCTTGGCTGGTTCAGCCACGGCAAAGGGCAGCAACAGTTTGCAGAAAGGTACTGTGTGGAACGTCGCCCATTCTCACTGAGACAGACTGAAAGGGCAGACTTCCTTTCTAGGGTCAGAGAAGTCAGAGTGGATGATGCTATGGGACTTGTCCCTTGGTAATATCAAATGCTTCTCTGTTAATGTGGTCAGGGATCTGTTGTGCATGTGGCCTTTTCCTGCATGAGAATGCAAAGGACACGTGTTTCTAAGTGGAGTCCCCTGGGCAAACACCACAGTGGCATTTGAAGCACTCACTCACCTAGGCCCTCTCTGTGTTTGGCTTCTAACCTGCTCTGTCCCATTTCCATGATGTCAACCTCCTGTCCTTTGCCTTCATCTCAAACATCGGTCATTTTTCTGGCCCCTTAGAACTGGTGTTTAGATTCTGATTTCTGGGTTGGATTTCAGTACTCCCTGCTAACTTTGGCTAGGACTTCCTTCCTCAGCTCCTGACTGCCTTGAGCTGCACATCCTTCTCTACTTCCAGCTCATAGCAATAGAAAACTAACATGGATGCCTTTGGCTGAGAGCAATGGGTGCTTGGCAGTTGGCCCTAGAACTCCCTCCCAGATAAGATGGGCAGCCTTTAGAAGTAACTATCCAATGTTCCCATGGCCTCTGGGAAGGGCAGATTCCAATGTTCCCTGTACTCCAAACCCTTAGTCCCTGTGGTCTTGTTTTCCTAGTTAACACATATGCAC
Organism: Glis glis; assembly: GCA_004027185.1. Taxonomy (NCBI): domain Eukaryota; kingdom Metazoa; phylum Chordata; class Mammalia; order Rodentia; family Gliridae; genus Glis; species Glis glis. The sequence continues at coordinate 84,942 of PVJS01000776.1, forward strand.
ACAAAATGCTCCTCTGACCAGTAACTAGTTATGTTAGAGCTTTGGCTTCTTGCATGGAACTTCTATTCCTTGAAGTACCCCAACTCCCCCACTTTCCATGCAAGAACCAGTCTAGCTCCTTGCCCAAACTCTCCCCACTTTCCTGAACCAGAAGTCAGGGTGATATTCCCTGAATTCTGATCCCCAGTCTGGATCCTAAGATATTTATAAAACCCTGGAACTTGGGCTGTGCTAGAAGTAGGCTAGTGGAGAAGAGCTGTGTCTAGAGGTACAGTTTCTGCTCTGATGGTACCAATCCGTGATCATGACACAGCAAGGTGCTTGCTACCACCAGATTCAGTGAGGAGCTAAGAAGGAGCAGGAAGAGCTGAGCAGGAAACATCCCATTGTCTTCCAGGAGGCAGGTCGATGTGATTTCAAAATCCCTTCCTGATCTCACATTCTGTGAGTAGGCAAGAGAGACCAAGGCTGAATGAAAGCCAGACAGAAGAATGAGAACAGGTATAGCATTCCCGACAGGGATCCAAGACTAAGAGCAACTGTGTTGGCTTATTGATGTCCAACAAGTGGATTGGAAAGCTGGGAAAATTGGGGAGCATGGGACTGTTGAGGAAGATCACAAGAAATTATAGTGGAGAACTTATATTTATTGAGTACCTACATCCTAGCAAGTATCATCAGAGGTTCCTTGCACATGCATTTTCTTCTCAATCACCTTACAAAATTAGGTACTATGGCTTCCATTTTACAAATGCAGAAATTGAGGCAACTCAGAGTGGATAAATGACTCACCTCTGCATAACTAGTAAAGTGAGAGTCAGGATTACAACTCGAGTGACTCCAACTGACATCACCTGCCATGCTGTTTCCTGCTGGCTCCTCCCTCCTTTAACAAAGGCACCACTGACTCCAAATATACCGATTCTATTCAAAGAAACTGTGGAGCACCTAGTGTTCACCAGGTCCTGTTCTCGGTGCTAGAGCTATCTGCCTCTATTTTCTGCATAGTCTGTGGTCCAGTGGGAGCTCATTATAAGGTGACAATAATGGTGAACCAGAGTTAGGCATGGTGGTGTACACCTGTAATCCCAGTACTTGGGAGGCTGAGACAGGAGGATTGCAGGTGGGAAGCCAGCCTTAGCAGACTAGTAAGACCTTCAGCAACTTAGAGAGATCCTATTTTGCCAGGCATGGTGGCACACGCTTGTAATCCCAGTACTTGGAAGGCTGAGACAGGAAGATTGCAGGTTCACAGCCAGCCTCAACTACTTAGTGAGGCTCTCTGCAACTTAGTGAGACCCTGTTTCAAAATAAAGAATAAAAATAGGGCTGAGGTGTAGCTCAGAGGTAGAATTCCCCTGGGTTCAATCCCCAGTACCACAAAAAAAAGAGAGACCCTATTTCAAAATAAAAAAGGGCTGGGGGTGTAGCTCAGAGACAGAAAGCCCCTGGGTTCAATCTTCAGTAACACACACACACACAATAATGGCTAACCAGGATTATTATGAACTCTACAAATATGGTAGCAGAAATCAAGATATATCAGGCTTACTGGATGCCTACTATGCTTCATGCACTCTACCAAATGTCAGAAATGTCATAGGCAGCAAAACAGGTCTTTCATTTCATGCCTATGCCAATCTCCTAGCTGCTATGACTCTGGGGAAAAATGTGTGCAAACTTCAAGAATAGTCTTAAATGGTCTCATGACCTTTAAGTGAGGTATCCTAAAGACTTGTTCTCATCTAAAGTGAAAGTAGACCAGTTGGCCCAAATGGAATCAGCTGAAAGAGGCCAAGAGATTTCCAGTAAGTACATGGCTGGAAAGTTTGGGCAAGATCCAAGCCCAAAAAGCCTGTCTTAAAGTTATCTAAAGAAAGCAGGGAAAGAACATGATTGTAACTGAGAAAGCTGGAGCCTAATCAACATACTCATCTGAGCAGATGTGTTAAAGGAAAAGATGGTCTAACTAGAGCTTAAAGAAGGGATGTTATAGTCAAGATCAAGAATGTATTAGTGTTAATCTAATACTGCCAGCTAAAGCCACGTCATCAAGCCACCAGAGAGGTATTAGCCACTAAAAGACAATGATGATTTTTTTTCTGGTTCATATGAGTCTGTCTTAAGATTGTTGAACTCTCTTTATTTCTAATCCCATGCATATAGGCAGGATTCCAATTAATATTTTGACTTTGGCATCAGAAATTGAAGTCTGGATTCCAGGCAAGTTATTAAGTTGGAAATCTTGTGTATGCATTTGTCTGCTATAAATTTCATTAATATTTGTCTCAAAGAATCTGAAGGATCACTTAGGAAAAGTCCTACAAGATGGTGATACATGGTCATTTCCCAGGGTACGGTCCTGAGATTTAAAAAAACTGAAAAGTAAAGGAACTAGGCTTTGATGCTAAGGACCAGACCTAGGACATAGGACCAAGCCCAGGTATTACCATCTCAAGGGAAACTTTGGAGAGATCATTCTGCCCTTTCTATGACTCCTTGTGACATTGCTAATTGCAAAAATCGCTAAGAGAAATGGCCTTTTTGAAATGGCCTTGGCTAGAATTTACTTCCTTCTTAGCCACTTAAAGGTTCTTGAGGATGGGAGACTTCTCCTGGAATCTATAGGTAGAATACAGCCCATGGGGCTTCATTGCTCAGGCTACTTTGGTACTTCTGGACTTAATGGTCTTCAGTTGTTCTGGACTAATGGTCTTTCTTCTTTAAGAATTGGCTTTCCACATCCTTGAATTTGCAGTGAGAAAATTAAACCTACTTCCACGGAGCTGAAGGCTGAGTTATCTGTGCTGATCTGCAAAGCCTCTGAACAATCTTTCTTGCATCCTCTTGACCCTTTTGAAAACTTGCTGCTTAAGATACAATATTTATATTTTAAAAGCGCCTGCTTTGATTTCTGTAGCAGGGAGTGAAGCTCTCTCACTGGTTAGGGTCTTTTCTTGGTGCCTAAAATGAATAATTTTAGTGACATTTTGGAGGACATGGATTCTACACATAGAGAAATGTGGAATATCTTCCAGATTTCAATATTGAAGTAGATCACTACAACCTAAGAGCAATGTTTGCAGGTAGACTCCATTTGATAAATAAAATGTCTAAGATGATGGCTAATGGGGTTTACTAACAATATGCTTTTCAAAATGTTTTATTTTTAATTGTGATAGAAAAGAACACATAACAAAATTTACCTTCTTTTTTTATTTGTACTAGATATTGAACCCAGGGGCACTCTACCTCTGAGCTATACCCCCAGCCCATTTCATTTTAAAGCAGGGTCTTGCTAAGTTACAGAGGGTCTTGTTAAGTTGCTAAGGCTGGCCTTGAACCTGTGATCTTCCTGTCTCAGTCTCCCAAGTACTAGGATTACAGGTTTGCACCATGCCTGGAAAATTTTACCTACTTATTCATTTTACAATGTGCAGTCCAGTAGTCTTGAGTATATCTGCATTGTAGTGCAACTGACCTCTAATACTTTTCCATCTTGCAAAACTGAAACTCTGTACCCATTAAACAGTAAGTCTTTGTCCCTTTTTCCCATAACCCCTAGCAATAACCATTGTACTTTCTGATTCTCTAAATTTGACTCCTCTAAGGACCTCAGATGAGTGGAATCAAACAGTATCTATATTTTTGTGATTAGCTCACACTGTACATTTAATGATAAGACCAGTCTCTCAATTGTGCATCCCTTTAGTTGAGAAACAGCAGCAAACATTGTTACATCATCATAATAATAGTTAAGCTTTCCTTAACTAATAATAGTTAAGGGTGCCAGGCAGTGTGCTCATATGCAGGTCCTCATATTCAGGATCTCGGTGGTCCTCACAACAGCTCAGAGAGGTAGATACTAAGATCAGCACTGTATAGATGAGGACCCAGGACTATAGAGGTTAGGTAACTGGCCCCATGTCACACAGGCAAGAGTCAGCTTATACACCCAGACAATTGGGCCCCTGAGCCTATGCTCTTAACCACTCTACCACACTGCTTCTCATTGATGTCTGAGATTTGCCTGGAAGACAATGGTATTCCCTTTCAAGCAGGATGGATATTTCCTAGATGAGAACCCTGGGAAAGCTAATAGCCAACTCTGCAAAGTCTTCAAACATTCATCCTCAGTACTCACCCAGGCTGACGCCGGTTTGTTAAGGAGACTTGATACAGTTAGTGAGGCAGATGCTCTGTGTCCTGCCTGCATCTGAGCTCATCTGCTTCTGCAGTGAACAGTTTGTAGTACCTGGCGGCTTCTCTCTCAGCTGATGTAACTAACACTCCAGGGGTGGAAGAAGGGGGTTAATGTCCTAACTGTGTTGTCATTACTTCTCCCTTTACATTCCTTCCTTACAGCCACCCCTCTCTTTCTCCAGGTCCTCATTTGTATTTACAGAGATGACTCTGACCACTTTCCCAAGTCCTTGTCTCAAGTTCACCGGGGGAACCCAAGCTAAGACAGTCAACAGACATGAAAGTGGAACTTCGACGCCAGCTACTCCTCAGTGTGTTTGTTTTTAACAGAATCGCTTCCTCAGACTAGATGTTTGTGGGAGCATCAAGGGATACACCCTCTTGACAGTGAGGCATTGGGCAAATATGATTGTGAGCTAAACACCTAATTTAACATAGCATGAAAGTACTGGAATTCAAAAGGAACTTGCCAGCCCTGTTCAACAGCCCCCTGGCAAATACAACAGATACTGAATCATTTTAAACAACAAACAGCATAAATTAAATTTGAACTGAAGTGTATGTGTCATTGTTGGCTCTTTACAGAATAAATGAAATGCAAGCTGAGCAAATCTAAAAGGCAAATCATTTCCTCTGTTTCTGAGGGAGCCACCTGTGGGTCTCTGTTTATGGGCACTAAGTCTCACCCTCCGAGCACTGTAAGTGGTTATACAATGGGTCTCCATGTATTTCCCATTTATACCACTATTGAGATAAATGAAGCATTCAAGAGAAAATAAAACAGTAAATGCATGTTACAAATCGATTTTATAAAAGAAACATTTCATTCCATCCAAAAGCGAAATAACCACATTGAACTCATTAGAAAATGATGAAAACACCATTTTGTCAGTCCTAAGCTATTGGTTCAAATCCAAGGGATTAAGTGGAAATTAATCGATCATAAACAATGAAGCAAATACCCTGTTGAACATTTCCTCTTAATGAGCAGTAGCCTGCAGTGCACTCTACACAAACATGGCAGACACACGGTACATAGTATGAGAGGGCAAGGTCTCCTGTGTAGGAGTGCTCCACACACACCATGCCACGCACAGAAAGTGAGGCTCCAGAAACTCACAAGCGAACAGCAACTACTCACACCAGATTCCATGCTGTAACGTGATTTCAAAAGGAAAATTAGTGCTTTCAATTTCTCAAAGGAAGTTTGTTCCCAGGGGAAAGGCGCACAATAGAAAGGAAGGCAAAATTAAAATAGAGGATGGTTCTAAGTGATAAAGAAGTTTTTTTAAGTCAAAATTAGTTGGAAAATTACCAGACCATGATTTCCACTGAAAATTTTCCCTTAATCTCATCCTGCCATGGTAACAATAGAAGAAAAAGACTGATGGGAAGAATGAGAGCAAGCACAAGGGAGTTCAAAATGACTGGTTCTCTTCCCATCCATGAAAAAAGAAAGAAAAAAAAAAGAAAAGAAAACAATAGAAAGAAGGGAGCTTTGAGAAAGGAGAGAGCCAGGAGTTTCTTAATTTAGTCTGGAATGTTTCCACTGGAATGAAGTCAGAACTACTCATTCTGTTTGTCTACATTCTTATCTATCTCTAGGTGTGCCCATCTTATCTATTTTTAGATAAATGATTCTTGACCATGAGAGTTATGATTTACTTGTAGTATAATGAAATTTGGTGGATAAAACTAAAAATATTTCTCTGTGTACTGATCTGAGGCATTATCAGCTAATTTTTACCATCTAATGTTCAGTGCTGTATAATTATTGGAATGAGCTGAACCTGGATGTTCTGAACACATCCAGGCTATGGGGCACCCTCCGCAGGCTTGGATAACGTGGTGAGGTGCTACCTGTCAGCGAGTGAGGACCTCTGGCTTGCCAGTCCAGCAGAGCAGTCCAGTAGAACTTTACTCTGCACAGGCCCTGGAGAACAAACCATCATATATGTAGGCCAGGATCGTCATCTTTCAGTATTGATATTTTGCATTTTTGACCTTTATTAAAAAACAATGTGCTCTTGATGATTGCCATTTTTACTGGCATTAGGTGGAATCTCAGTGTAGTCTTGATTTGCATTTCCCTGATCGCTAGTGACGTTGAACATTTTTTTCATATATTTATTCACCAATTGTATTTCTTCTTTTGTGAAGTATCTATTCAGTCCTATTGCCCATTTTTTATTGTTTTCTTTTTAGTGTTAAGTTTTTTGAGTTCTTTATATTTTGAATGTGGGAGGGAACTATATAAAGAGCCACGTGCATGTACGTTTTTAACACACTGAACCTCACTATGATGTGTATTTGCAAAGCACCAGTAAAATAGTATAAAAAATGTAAAAATGCTTGAATGCTTACATAGATTGTGTGGTATATAATTCAAACATTTTAGGGTATAGGAGTATAATTTCAGCTTGTGTTCAAGGTAGTGCATGAAGTATTGAAAAAGGCTTCTATCAATAAGCTTATATCTGATGGAGTAAAAATATCAATTTTTAGACAACATAATATAGATATCACTAATAAATCCAGATACATATCTTTATATATAATTGTATATGTTATAGAAAGTAGCAGATAAAGTTACATGTACATCTATATTTTAAGTGTATTCTCAAACATACTTCAATAATTACTCAGCATTATTTATAAAGGTAAAAATTAACCAATGACTTCTCAGATAAGTACTAAGAAAATCTATATCTATATCTATATCTATATCTATATCTATATATGTATTTCTATGTCTCTCTATATGTATATATAGACAGAGAGAGAGATATATATCTTTATTTCCTTTTGTTAAAAAAATGGCATGCCTACTCCATCAGAGTATAAGTTCACTGAGAAAAAGCCTTATTTCCACTTGAGGGAATTGTATGCATAAGAAAATGTTTTAGTCAGCATTCTGTTGTTACAACAAATACCTAAGATAAATCAACTTAAAAAGAGGAATGGTTTATTTTGGCTTGAAGTTTCAAAGGTTTCAGTCCATAGTTGGTTAGTTGGTTGGCTCCATTGATTTTGGGCCTATGATTAGACAGAACATCATGATGTGAGCTTACAGTAGAAGAAACTTCTCACCTCATGGCAGCTGGGAGGTAAAGAGAGAGACAGGAAGGTACCTGGGTTCTTATATCCCCTTCAAGGGCATGACCCCCAATGATCTAACTTCTTCCCATTAGGCTCCACCTCCTAAAGGTTCCACCACCTCCCAGTAGCACCACAGGCCGGAGACCAAGCTTTTGACCCATGGGCTGTTGGGGAGCATTTCAGATCCAAACTGTGGCATAAAATAAGACTCCAAGGTTAAATATGCAAAAGAGAGTGAATGAGAGAGAAAGGGAGTTTGACTCCTTGGTTTCTGATTCAGGTTACTGTGTAGACTGTAGAGCCTTTGTTGAAATGAGAATGGGAAGGCCTTATAAGGAATAAGGATGAAGGGGATGCTGATGAGCTCACTTATGAGCTGCTGTAGGTAACAACAAACATGGTGTTGGATATGTGGCCCCAAGACCGGGCCTGAAGTTGACTCATTGCAAAAGTCATTGATCTTAGCATGCATTTTGGGCATCTGGCTTATTTTTATAAAAAAAAATGAACTATTTCACACAACTCCTCCCCCATAGGCACACCCTCACGAATCACTCATGTCTCAAAGGATGCTGTATCTATAGTTTAGTGCAGGTGGCTGGGTGCACCCCACAGTAGGAAGTAGCTTCTCTGACTTTCCTGTCTTTGTCAAAGGTTGTCATCTCCTCTGTGGTCAGAACATTGCCTATTTACTGCTCTTCAGCACAGCCAATTGACTGCCAGAGCTGATATAACCACTCATGCTACCATGAAGCTTTGCCCTTGACCTGTTTCTTGCCCAATCTTTAATGCTTCATGGCCTCCAAGATAACAACCCAGTAAAAGTTGGTCTTTTTTCCACATCAACATCTACCACAGTACTCCTCCTCCCAGAGGCCCAAACACCTGCCCCAGCAACAGGACTCTGTCTCTGCTCAGTGCTTGAGAGCTATGAGGTGTGGGTGGAGAAGGCTCTGCCCCTGCCTTCTCCCTCCAGAGAGTTGGGCTGGATGCTTTAATCTTTAATCTTGCTCTTTTCCAATATCAGTCATTTCGCAAGACTGAAATGTTCAAGTGCCTCAACTTCCCCCAACCATGGTCTTATTACATAGCTTTATTACAATTCAGTGTGTTTTCACTGAAGACAAGCGTGTTCAAATATAAAAGTTATTTTTCACCTTAGTTTCTGCCAAGAAGTTCTTGAAATGATGATTCTCATGCCAGAATAAATCTGGAAAAATGACAACTAGATGCTAACCTAGTTTCATATAATGAAGGGACTTATGTTCAGGGGGCTGGACTGTATTCAGAAAGAAAAGACAAGCCCTGGAAAGTTTTTAAAAATTTTTTTCCGTCAACATGACTTGCAGAATTTATTTATTTATTTTTAGAATTTTATGGGTGCAATGTAATCATACATCATAATGAGATTCAAAGTGATAAGTTCATATATGCACATATCATTTGATTCTTCGAACCCCACCCTGCTTGCTGCCTCCTTCCTCCTGTAGACTCTAGTGAGATTGGTGGTGATGCCTTCATATATAAACAGATATTATTTGGTTTGTTTCCTTCCTCAAGCCTTGTTTTTACCTCCCCTTCTCCCTTCCGCAATCCTTTCCCACTACTCTACTGGTCTCTCTCCTCATTTTCATGAAGCCCCTTTTCTTTCCTATTTTCTCTCTAGCTTCAACCGATGAGAGAGAGCACACACAAGGCCCTTGACTTTCTGCGACTGATCTCACTTCGCATAATATTCTCTATTTCCATCCATTTTCCTGCAAATGGCATCCTTTTATCTTCTCTATGACTGCTCATTCCTAGTCCTTTGAGGAACCTCCATACTGATTTCCATAGTGGTCTACTAATTTACAATCCCACGAACCTGTCCAAGTGTTGCTTTTTCCCTCAATCTCACCCTGGAGGGTTTTGAATAAAGAGCCACAGAGATCTTCCTTTTTCCTGCTCTCTTCCTTCCCCCAAGATTAAAAACAAAAAAGGCAGTTTAGGATATTAGGATATTTCATCTGAGAATGAAGCGCTGCTCTAGCTTCGTTTGCCTCTCTGAAAGTACTGTTCATGTGTCTCTCGTTTCTGAAGTCAAGAGGATGACTACTCCAGATAACAGTGAGATTAGCCCCAAATTAACTTCTTTGTGCTCTGTCGGTACCAGACCAACCCATGAGCGCACTATGATCACCCACTTCTCTGCATTTCCTGCCATTTATACTTCCTGCATGCCCTTTTTTCTCCTAGGGATATGTGACACCTTATTCTTTCCACTCAGTTCAACTATGACCCTTTGGGGAAAATCACTACTTCCCCCATCTGAGTTGCCATATTATTTGACTAGACATCTCTATTATACTTCTGATCATACAGCATCGTGGTTACTGTAGATGACTATCTCCCGGTGGAGGAGACCTGCTCTATGGATCCCAAGAAACCCACAACAGACCTCAGCCTTCTGAGATGCAATGTGCACTTGCTAGTAGGATGGAACTAATTGAATTGAAGGCGAACTTGGCCAGCACTTTTCTTTCCTAGAGCATTTCAACCACTTGTGGGTTTCGATGGTGTTTTCAGCATCTTCAGAACTGAAGAGACAGAGGACAATGAAGTATTACAGAAGCATATTCCAGCTTCCTGAATTTCCACATTCATGCTCCCTACGATACCAAAGGAGATGCAGTAGAAAGAGAAAACTAAGGGAGGAGTTGGGATTTACACAAAGTAAATATCAGGTAGAGGAAAAATTTAGATATCAATAAAAGGCAAAAGAGAATTATCGCTTAACTCTAAGTCAAGTCTGATCTTTCCCTAAAATTTGTCTTTTGGTTTTGTGGGGAGCTCTTCTCACACAGAGCACAGGATGGTTCTTTGTGAGGCTGCTCCTCCCTCCGCTGTCAGAAGCAACAGCCCTGCTGGCCAAGCCTGGACCAGCACAGGGGTGCTGAGTTTGACTGGTGTACATCTTCTCTCTTTCAGTTCCACATCTGTGACCATCTTTTCCTGCATGTCCCTGAAATGCATTTTCTAGCACTCATTCTCTGTGACTTTGTCAACTCCCTGTTCTCTTCTGATGTGTTGTTTCCTATGTGATTGCCTTTACTTCAAATTGACTGGAAAAGCTGGGCATGGTGGCGCACGCTTGTAATCCCAGTACTTGGGAGGCTGAGACCAGAGGATCCGGGTTCGCGGCCAACCTCAGCTACTTAGTGAGGCCTCCGCAACTTAGTGAGACCCTGTTTCAAAATAAAGAATAAAAAAAATAGGGCTGGGGGTGTAGCCCGGAGGAAGAATGACCCTGGGTTCAATCCCAGGTACCGCAAAAAACAAAACAAACAAACAAAAAAAAAATTGACTGGAAAACTCAGCATTTTCTATACATCATTTTAAAACAACGGGCTCAAGCCCAATTATAGGATTTATCCATTACTTAGTACAAATTGCTTATGAAAAATGTAAATTAGTCATCTCTCAAGTAATTTTAAAATTTAAAGGCAACTATATCATATCACTTTTATAAAATAGATAATTGTAAATAATTTTAATCCCTTGTGGCACTAGAATTGTCATGTGTATGTGTGTGTGTGTGTGTGTGTGTGTGTGTGTGTGTGTGTGTGTGTGTTATGGGGGATTGAACCCAGAGGTTTTCTACCACTGAACTACACCCCCAGCACTTTTTATTTTTTTATTTTGAAACAGGGTCTCACTAAGTGGCTGAGGGCTTCACTTAATTGCTGAGGCTGGCTTCAAACCTGCCATCCACCTATCTCATCCTTCCAAATACTGGAATTACAGGTATGCACCATCATGCCCAACTTAGAATAACATTTAAAATTCATGACTGTCGTGTGTGTGTGTGTGTGTGTGTGTGTGTGTATGTGTGTGTACACATGCACATATAGTTGGCCCTCTGTATTTGTGGATTCAACCAACCACAAATTGAAAATAATTTTTAAAAATCACATTTGTAGCCAGGCGTGGTGGTGCATACCTGTAATCCTTGTACTTGGGAGGCTGAGACAGGAGGATTGCAGGTTTGAAGACAATCTCAGCAAGTAGTGAGACTATCATCAACCTAGTGAAACCCTGTTTCAAAAGAAAAATAAAATTGGGCAGGAAATGTAGCTCGGAGGTAGAATGCCCCTGGGTTCAATCCCCAGTGCCACACACACACACACACAAAATCACATTTGTACTGAACATGCTTTTCTTCTTGTCATTAATCCCTAAGCAATACAGTAGGACACTATTTCCATGGCATTTACATTGTTTTAGGTATTGTAAATAAGCTAGGGATGATTTAAAGTACACAGGAAGATGTGCATAGGTTATATGCAAATACTACACTTTTTACACTTTTTATATAAAAGAATCGAGTATCCCAGGATTTTTGTATCTACAGGGGGTCCCAGAATCACTCCCTGGCTGATAGCAAGAGGTGACTATAACCAAACTAAAGAATAGGAGAAAAGTATGATACTTTGAATAATCAACATGAAGCAATTGTCTATTTTGTAATTGATATATTTTCTTTTGAATCATATTATGTGTATTGATACAAATTGTTGTTATATATATGTGGTAAAAATTTTCTCTACTTGTTATTTGCCTTTTAACTCTAAATGACATACTTAAGTTATAGTTGTTTGTAATGCTTATGCTATTTAACTGATCAATATTGTTCTTTATTGGCTTGCCTTTATGTCATAGGAAAGGATTTACCATGAAGCTTTAAGCTCCAAAGTTCTTCACTTATCTGAGCCCTTTTTAGGATTTTGGAAGGAATCCTGGTAATGTGTTACCCTGGTCAAAAGCTTTCAAAAGTCAAATATTAATCACACCCAGTCTCTTCATCATCACGTCCTCTCCATTACACTAAACTTCATGTTAAATAGTGTTGAAGAGATTAGGGGCAGTTAGGTGATCCCACTAAGGGACATTGATTTCAAGACACAGTGAGTTGAGTAGATGTATTTATGTGATTTACTCTCATTTCTGAGTAAAGTTTAGTTCTTGCTAGCTGTGTCTCTGTAGGAATGGCTTCCAGGAATAGGTCCAATATGCTCGAAAGGTGCAGAGTGAGGTGCTTGGCTGTGAAATTATAAGCACAGGGTTTGGTTTTCATTATCACCTAGTCATAACAGAAAGCATCTTATATATGTGTTCATCAGCTTTCCATTACCATAACAAATAACTGTGGTAAATTAATTTACAAAGAGAAAAGGTTGCTGGAGGTGTAGCTTAGTGACAGAGCACTTGCCTACCATGCACAAGGCCCTGGGTTCAATCTTTAGTACTACAAAAGGAAGGAATAAAAGAGGAAAGGTTTATTTTAGCAAACAGTTTTGGAGGTTTCAGCTCATGCTTGCTTGGCCCCATTGCTTTGGGTCTACAGTGGTACAGTACATCATGGTGGCAACACATGACAGAGGAAGCTCGTTCCATTCAGAGCCAGAGCCAGGAATGAAAGAGACAGCAGTCTCTGCACACTGAGGGCATGCCCCCAGTGTCCCAAGAGCTCCCACTAGGCTCCACCTCTTAAAAGGATCCAATATCTTCCAATAGCACCAAGCTGAAGACCATGCCTTTAACACATGGGCCTTTGGGGGACATTTAAGATACGAGCTATAGCAGCAGAAGAATAATAAAAGCTTGATGACCCATTGTATATAAATGTCCATGCAGTAAAATGATTTGTTATGGATTTCTATCTGATATCAATAGAAAGTATTTTAGCATTAGAACCAAATTTTAACAAAAATACTCACCTAATACTGAAAACATAATTCATTACAAGAAAAAGATGCATTTCAAATAGAAGTAATGAATAAGCTGTAGGACTGATAGATTTTCCAGTTAATGAACAGGAGTGAATCATATTATCAATTTGGAAATAATTTACTCTTTTTTTTCTAATTTATCAGGAAACGCAGTCATCAAGGAAGGTAACAATAAAACATGTCGGTGGCATCAAGGATAGTTTGTCAAGTGAATGTAGTAAATTCAAAGAGTTGTTTAAGGTTCAACTGCAGAAGAGAATTTGAAATGCCCCAGGGTCTTTCAATTCATACATGAAAGAAACTTGTTAGAGGTTTTCCCAGTTGGGCAATAATGCTAAAATTTTGTGTGATATTATCCATTATGAGTTGCGAAGCAGTAAGAAACTATTCTTAGTCTATCAATTTTAAGAAAGTGCTTTGATCAACCATGACAGAAAAAAAATGATTTATCTTTCTATTTTCTTTTTAGAAAATGATACTAAAAATCATTGTTATATAAGGAGGCAACTGTCTGACAAATAGTGTTAGAAAAAGCATTATAGAGTGTGTTAAAAAAAATCTTAATTTTTCTGGTAGTTTGTGATGTCCATGATACTTGTCAGCTTTATTTTCTCATTCTAAGTGGATATTCACTTTTGTTTCTAATTTTGTATCTAGTTTTACATTATTTTATTTATTCAAAGTTCTAAAATTGATTAAGCTTGGTTCTCACAAAATCTGGGCCCAACCCTCATCTCCTACTTAGGGAATTCTTCTTAACTAGCAACATGATTCATTTTTTGTATTTGAAATCTTTAATCTATCTGGAATTTATTTTAGATTATGGTATGGGTTGGCATATTTTCCCTTTCTTTTTCAAGGTGGGACAATTGTTCTGGCACCATTATTAAACAGTGTTTAGATTTTTTCCATTGCTAATAAAATTTACTTTAGTATATGTTAAACACTTAAGTACACTTGATATCCTTCTAGGATTTTCATTCTGCTTCACTGTTCTGTCTATTCCAGAACCAATATTTTGATTATTATATGTTGAAAACAGAGTAGATCTTATCTCATTCTTAGTTTTCAAATATTTCTGGATTATTGAAGTCTGTTTTTCTAGTTGAACTTCAAAATCACTCTGTGATATGTCATTTAAAAATCCTAATAGAATCCTGGTAACTTGTAATTGATATAGCAACAACTGATATTTTAATAAGATTGAGTGAGTCTTCTTATGCTGTAGCATCTTCTCTCTCTCTACATTCCTTGGGAAATGATATGTTATAAATGTTTTCATATGGGTTCTGTGCATTTCTAATTAAGTGTATATCTAGGTAGGCTATGTTTGTAGTTGGAAAACTGTTTTATAATTAATATGATCGTTTTTTTCAACTTTTCATTTAAAGAATTTTTTCAATTGCAAACATTGACATTCTTTTCTCACTCAAGTTATTTTTTTTCTTTTCAGTATTGGTGATTGAACCCAAGGCATTCGGCCTCTGAGCTAAAACTCCCAGCCCTTTTTATTTTTATTTTGAAACAGGGTCTTGCTAAGTTGCTGAGGTTGGCCTCAAAGCTGTTGTCCTCCTGCCTCGGCCTCCCAAGCACTGGAATTACAGGCGTGAACCACAGTGCTCAGCTTCATTAGAATATTTTGAAACTTATTTAGTTTTTTTCATTATATTGGCTAAGATTTATGAAATAGTAGTAACTGTTTACACCAAGTATTTATTTGTATTTTTATTTTTTGGTGGCACCAGGGATTGAACCCAGGGGCATTCTACCTCTGGGCTACACCCCCGGCCCTGTTTTTTATTCTTTATTATTTATTTATTTTGCGGTACTGGGGATTGAACCCAGGGGCATTCTATCTCCGAGCTACACCCCAGCCCTATTTTTTATTCTTTATTTTGAAACATGGTCTCAGTAAGTTGCGGAGGGCTTCACTAAGTAGTTGAGGCTGGCCACGACCCAGGATCCTCCAGTCTCAGCCTCTCAAGTACTGGGATTATAAGTGTGCGCCGCCACGCCTGGCTTACACCAAGTATTTATGATTTTGATAGGAATGCCCCTGAGGGAAGGGAAGGGATATTCACCTTGATAGCTAGGTATTTATCTATGTATATATGAAAAGCTAAAAAACATTCTAGTTTCCTCAAATAATTTATCAGCCATAGATATTGAACTAAATTGTATACTTCGGGAGGACATCTATTGATATGAATGTTGTTTAAATAATTTATCTATTACATTTATATATTTCTTTTTACTAAACCATCCTCAATTCCAAGAATAAACCCACTATGGTAGTAATTAGTTGTGCTGTTAATACATCTGGGTTGATAATTTTATTTAGGTTTTTTTTTCCTCCTCTATAATCATAAGTGAAATTTAGCTATAGTTTTCTTTCATTGTGATAGTTTTATCAGGTTTTGGTATGAGGTTAAAATAAACTGGGAAGATTTCCATCTTTCTTTATACTCTGGGATATTTTAAATTGCAAAAGAAATCTGTAATTTCAGAGTCTAAAATAACATCCATAAAATCATCTGGTTTTGGCAAATTTGGGGGGATAATTATCATCTTTTTCAATTTTATTCAGGGTGGATCTTCTACATATTGAGCCAATTTCGGTTATTTATACATTCCATGCAGACCATCTATTTCATCAAGACATTTTAACTCAGTTGCATGAAGTTTTATAGAGAAATGGATCCCAGTGTTTCATCCTCACAGGCCACCAGTTAAAAAATGTTTGAGCTGGCACGGTGACACACACCTGTAATCCCAGTCCTTAGAAGGCCGAGACTGGAGAATCATAGGTTCGCAGCCAGTCTCAGCAACTTAGCAAGGCCCTCTGTAACTTAGTGAGACCCTGTTTCAAAATAAAAAATAAAATAGGGCTGGGGGTGTAGCTCAGAGGTAGAATGCCCCTGAATTCAATCCCCAGTACCACACAAAAAAAGTTTGAGCAAGCACCTCAACTTGCTTATTTAATAATTGGGTATATTTACTAGCTCGATAATGGAATTTAAAAAATTGCTCCTATAAAATTATCTTACTATTAATATTTTCATAAGTTATATAATTAAATGGGATTTTCTTATTATTTAAAAAATCTTGGTTTAATACTTTGTGGTACCAAGTGACTAGAGATCTTTCTTTTAAAATAAAATTATTTTTACATTTGTTTTAAAAAGCTGCCCTCACCATAGACATCACAAATACACAAAGCTCCAAATTGAAAAAAATAAATGCATCATTGGCAGCCGTATATATCATTATACTTATTTTTTCAGTACCATTTACCAATTATATAGAAATTGGCTGAAATACTAGAAAATGTTTACATTACCTGAGAACAGTCCAGTGGGTCTTAAATAATCAGAAGTTATAGAATATATATATGTTGCACTGAGGATTGAACCCGGGGGGCATTCTACCTCCACTCTACACTCCCACCCCCCTTTTTTATTTTGAAACAGGGTCTAAGTTACAGAGGGCCTTGCTAAGTTACTGAGGCTGGTCTTGAACCTGAGATCCTTGTGTCTCAGCTTCCCAAATACTGATATTACAGGTGTGTGCTGCCATGCCCGGTTGACTTTTTTATATTTTTTAGAAATAAGTTTAAAAAACCACTGGGAACGTGTGTGTTATAGGTTACAAAGTGGATGAACTCATGTTGTGTTCATGTTTTTAGAGTATGCAGATATAAGAAATGTTATAGGTGACAAATACTGTTTTCAGCCACAAAATTGCATAATAATGGAAACGTGTCCAAACATTTGTTCTCAAAATGATGTCCCTATAGCAGAAGTTTCCTACAAAAGCAGTTATTTTCTACTTCCTTTTAATATTATTATTATCTTTATGTGTGAATGGCAGATTGTGCTATTATTTTTCTGTGTCTGCTGGGTGGATACTACTGATAGCCATTTGCCTTCACGGAAATGGTCAACAAATCCAACAAATTTGGAATACTTGTCTTTATAAAGGAAACATACATAACTCACTAATAATTTCAATCAACTTAAAATAGTTGAATATTATACCTCAATTTTAAATTTCATATCTCCTGTAATAGGAAATGAAATCCCATGTACTTCTTCACTTTTTTTGTTAATTCACACATAAAAATTATACACATTTATGGGGTACAATGTGATGTTTCAGTGCATTGTATAATGATGAAATCTCAGACATTTATCATTTCTTTGTGTTAGTAACATTCAAAAATCCTCTCTTCTAAAGGCTGCGGATTAACTCTGTGGTAGAGCACTTACCTAGAATACACGAGGAGGCTCTAGGTTGGATCCCAACACTGCAAAAAAAAAGTCTTCTTTTCTATTTATTTTGAAATGTATAATATATTGTATTTATATATTGTATATATTTTTGACTGTAGTTATTCTATTGCATAATAAAACATCATAACTTATTCCTCCTATCTAACTGCCATTTTGAATCCATCGGCCAACATCTCCCTATCCTCTTCTCCCCTCCTCTCCTTTCACTTACACTTCCCAGCCTCTAGTAACTGCTATTTTACTCTCCACTACTTCTGCGGGGTCCCCTTTAATAGAAGACACAAATGAGTAAGATCATACAGTATTTGTCTTTCTGTGCCTGGCTCATTTCACTTAGCATAAGGTCCTCCAGGTTCATCCATGTTGCCACAAAGGGCAGGATTTCATCCTTTTTAATGGCTGGATAGTAGTCCATTGTGTATGTATATCACATTTTATTTACTCATTTATTTGTTTATGAACACATAGGTTGATTCCATATCTTGGCTATTTTGAGCAGTGCTGCATTGAAGATGGGAGCAATGTACTGATTTTTTTTTCCTTTTGATAAATACCCAGTACTGGGTATTTATCAGATTGCTGGGTCATATGGCAGTTCCCTTTTTAATATTAGAGGAATCCACACTATTTTCCATAATGGCTGTGTTAACTTACAGCCCCACCAGAAGTGCATAAGAGTTTCTATTTCCCCTCATCCTTGCCAGCCTTGGCATCTCATAATTTTCATTGGAAATTTATAAATGTGCAAAAATGTAATTTGTGGGATTTGGTAACTACAATTTTGACACTTAAAAAATAAAACTTAAATTTCATTGTATCCAATGACATCCAAATGCCATAGCAATTTGATACCAACCACCATTCATTCTTTAAAAATGTATGAAATCATTTTTTTAAACAATGAGAAATTGTATCTTATCTCTTTTTCTCCTGGGGCTTCCTTTCCCACTATACTTTAAACCCTCCTCTCCAAGAGTTTATTTTAATATATTTATGAAACCCTATGTTATCATCATTTTTCTATAATAAAAAATATGCATATAAGTTGAAATTTTGATTTTTTAAATTACCTGTGAGCATAAGGCTCTCAGTGTTAATTGCCTCTTGGATAGAGCTATTATTACAATTGTTAGTACATAATTAGTCAAAACAAAATACTGTATTACAAATTTCATAAATAATTATTAAGCAAAAATTTTTAAATGATTGGAAATAAAGCTCATAATGAAATGAGTAGGGTCAGGTTACTTTCATGTGTCCATGGATAACTATTATTTATGAGTGGAATAAGACAGAGCTCACATTAATTCTATTTATATATTTCATATTTCTAATGTAAGTCCTGAGAAACCTTGTTCATATAAAAGATAGAAATGGAATTTTTTTATAGCAACCTTGCTGCTCAATTTAACTACTTCTAGATCATACACCAGGAAGTTACCCAATGATGAAATTACTCTTAACACTCTATCTCTTGACATTTCCAATTCATATCTCAATTCTGTTAAAAGCAAAGGGTTGATATGTTACCCAGTCATTAGAGCTCATTCACTTAGGTTTGACTGAGATTTATGAAAGTATTATATTAGTCAGCCTTTGCTGTGTAACCAACAAAACTTCAGTGTCGTGCAACAAAAAGCAATTCTTTTTCTCCCTAGAAAGTACGTAGGTAAACAGAGGCAGATTTGACTCTTGCCGTAGGTCAATTCTGATGTTTCGTGTATTTCATTCTGGGGTCGGAGATGCAACTGCAGTGGTACCTGGGGCATATTCTCTTTGGGTCAGAGGTGGCAGCGCACAGTGCATCTCAAAGCCTAAGCTCAGAATGGACACATGACTATGCCCACATCTCATTGGTCAAAGAAAGTCAGATGACCAAACCCAGCATCAGTGTGGCAGGACAAATATTCTTATTTTTGATGTGGAGGCGGGGGAGTGAGTGTTTCCTTAATAATCTAATCTACCATATTTACTGGTTATTCTAACAAAGGCTAATATAATGGTGTTGGTCCCCTCCAGATTGGAGGAAAACCCTCCCCTGCAGAGTTCTCTTCCCCTCCTGCCATGATGATCCACAATGTTTCCTCCAGCAACAGCCTAAGTCTCAGAGTGAGGGCAACATGATGGGAAGACCTAAACCTTCCCTGGACAAATGTGTGGCATAAATGAGAAACAAACATCCCTGTTTTAAGCCACTGAGATGCTGGGGTGGTTTGCTTCCTGGAGCACCCTGACCAATTCATTTGTTTTTCTTTTGTAAAGTGGGACAAGGCCAACCAGACTTGGTGGCACATGCCTGTAATCCCAGTATTTGGGAGGCTGAGACAGGAGGATCACAGGTTCAAGGACAGACTCAGTACCTTCGCTAGACCCTCAGCAACTTAGTGAGACCCTGTTCCAAAATTAAAAAAAAAATTGAAGAAGGTCTTAGAAGATGGAAGGACCTCCCATGCTCTTGGATAGGCAGGATAGGCATCATCAGAATGGCCATTCTACCAAAAGCGATCTACAGATTCAATGTAATCCCTATTAAAATGCCAATGTCATTCTTCACAGATCTAGAGAAATAAGTCATAAAATTGACATGGAGAAACAAAAAGACCCAGAATAGTCCAAGTAATTCTCATCAATAAGAACCATGCAAGAGGCATCACAATACCTGATTTTAAATTATAAGCCATAATAATAACAACATGGTATTGGCACAAAAATAGACACATAGACCAATGGAGCAGAATAGAAAACTCAGAAACAAATCCTCACATTTATAGCCAGTTGATTTTTGAGAAAGATGCCAATAGCATATGCTGGATAAAAGACAGCCTTTTCAACAAATGGTGTTGGGAAAACTGGTTTCTATATGTAGAAGAATGGAATTAAACCCCAACCTCTCATCCTGCACAAAAGTCAACTCAAGATGGATCAAAGACCTAGAAATTAGACCAGAAACTTTGAAACTGTCAGAAGAGGGCATAGGATCAACACTCCAACATATAGGTACTGGTAGAAACTTCCTCAATAAGACTCTGAAAGCTCAGGAAATTAAAACAAGAATTAATAAGTGAGATGGCATTTAATTAAAAAGTTTCTGCGCAGCAAAGGAAACCATCAAGAGTCTACAGAGAGGGCCTACAGGACGGGAGCAGAATTTTGCCACCTACCCCTCTGATAAAGGACTAAGATCAAGAATGTACAAAGAGCTTAAGAACTTAACAATAAAAAAACAACCTGATCAAAAAATGGACAATTGAATGGAATAGACATTTCTCAAAAGAAGAAATACAAATGGCCAATAAATATATGAAAAAGAATTCAACATCACTAGCAATCAGGGAAATGCAAAATCTATACTGAGATTCCATCTAACTCCAGTTAGAATGGCAATCAAGAACACAAACAATTATAAATGCTGGTGAGGATGTGGGGAGATAGGAACTCTTGTACATTCTGGTGGGACTGCAAACTAGTACAGTCACAATGGAGATCAATGTGGAGGTTTCTCAGAAGAGTGGGGATGGAACCAACATATGACCCAGAGATATCACTCCTGGTTATCTTTCCAGAGGAATTGAAGTCAGAATATTAGAATGATACATGCATATCTATGTTTATAGCAGCACAATTCACAATAGCCAAATCATGGAACCAGCCTAGGTGTCCATCAACAGATGAATGGATCACAAAAATCTGGTATATACACACAGTGGAATTTTACTCAGCCATAAAGGAGAACAAAATTTGCAGGAAAATGGATGGAACTCGAGAATACTATGCTAAGCAAGATTAGCCGGTCTCAAAAAATGAATAGTTGTATGTTTTCTCTTGTATGTGGAAGCTAGGTAGAAATGGGGAAACAAGGTTAACATCAGGTAGAAGAGCAGAGACTCCAATGGAGTGATGGAGGGGGTTTAGGAGAGAGAAGAGGTGGGGTGAAGATGTAAAGAATGTAACAGTTGAAATAATATTACATGCGTATATAAAATTACCAATTCCATCCTCAAAGACATGTATGGGAAGGGAAAGGGAGGAGGGTGGGACTTGGAGGAAAGTGCTCTAAGAGTTGTGTGCATGTATGTTTCTATCACTCTATACTTCAGTATGATGTATAATTATAATGCACCAAATAAGAGTATAAAAATGTTTTATCAGTATAAAATAATCTCTTTGGGTCCTACTTTGTGCTTATCACATTGATTTTTTAAAAATAGTTCATTGAGATATAATTTTCATATCATAAAATTTACCTGTTTTAAGTGTATACTGAGATCTATACTGAGATTCCATCTAACTCCAGTTACAATTTAATGTACAATTTAATGCATTTTAGTATGTTTACAGGGTTGTGCAATCACCATAATATAATTTTAAAATAGTTCCACCATCCTAAAAAGAAACCTCATGCTATCACTTTGTACTCCCATCCCCAGAATTAGGCAACCATTAATGTTGTTTTTCTCTAATATTTGTCCTTTTTAAAATATTTCATATAATGAAATCGTAAATTCATATAGGTTCTTTCACTGAGCATGTTTTGAAAGTTCATCCATATTGTAGCATTTGTCAGTACTTGATTTTTTTGGCTAAATAATACTTACTAAATTAATCTTTACCTGACATATATTTCCTTATTTATTAACCTTATTACATCTTTATGCTTCAGATATCTTATAAACAGGAAAAGATTACATTTTATTTTTAATGCAGTTTGGGAATCTTTTTTCTTTTTAACATTATAATTTAACACATTTGCATTTTTATTTTGATACTAATAAGATTTCATTTATTCATGTAAAAGATAAAAATAGCAGTTTTATACCTTCTGCTTTATATCTGACAGCATTTCTTTTAGGTTTTTCTTGTATCAAACAGCTTTTCTTTCTTTTTCCTTTTTCTATAATTTCTGTATTGGACAACTTTTCATTTTTTCTGCTAAATATTTATAGAGAATATAGCCATTTCAATTCTATAAGTAGTTATCTTAAAATGAATGTATATATCTCTGTTTATGAGTGATATTAGTTTATAATTTGTTCTCACATTTTCATTGTTGTTTTTGGGGGGTGGAAGATTGGGGTAGTTTGGGCCTCTTAAAATTAAGAATATTCTCTTTTTTTGTAAGTTTGGTAAAACTAGTTTTGTTATCTTTTTAAATGATTAGAATTTTCTTCATGGTAAGGCTTTTAATTATGGATTCAATTTCTTTAATAGAAAAAGGACTATGTAGATGTTCTACTTCTGCTTATGTCCATTTCATATTTTCTCTAGAAATCTGTCCATTTTATTTGCATTTTCAAAAGTATAGGGATAACGTTTTTCTTAATGTTCTCATAATGTTATCATTTTTCAGGATTAAATTATATTACCTTACTTTGTTGTTAATATTGGTTATGTCTGCACTCTTTATTTTATTCTCAAAGAACTTTGGCATTGTTGATTTTCTTTAGAGTATGTTTGTTTTCTATTAATATCTGTTTCTCTTATTTCACTCCTTCTATTTTTAAAAAAGCTAATTTAGCGTTCTTTTTCTGACTTCTTAAGACTGAGGCTTAGTTCACTGATGTCAGCCTTCCTAATTTAATTAATGTATTTAAAGCCATAAAGTTCCTTCTATGGGCAGTGCTAATTGCATTCCACAAGTTGATATGTAATGTCTTATTTTCATTTTCTAAACTTCATTGTGAGATCATCTTGACCAATGTGTTATTTTGAACTAATTTAGTAGATTTTTATTTCTTAATTTCCTAATTTGCAAACATATGAGTTCTTTTCTTCTTTTTCTCTTTTGAGATTGTGCTACCATTTAGCTGCATTGGGTCAGAAAAATTCACTATATAATTTCAATCTGAATGTTTTTCAGTCCAAGTATATGACCCACATCATTGTCAAATTTTGCAAATGTTCCTGGGCTTGAAATAAATGTACTGCAGTCATTTGTCACAGTGTTTCATGCATGTCCATCAGATCACGTTCCTTCATTGTATTATTTAACCTTTCGATACTCCTGCTAACTTTTAGTCTGCTGGTTTTATTGCACATTGAGAAACATTCTAAAATCTCTTAGTACAGTGAAAGAGTTGTGTCTTTTCCGTGAGTTTTGCCAAACTTGCTTTACATATTTTGAGGCAATATTGAGCACATTTTTAATTTCCTCCTAGTTAATTGAAATTTTACCATTAAAGTACACCACTTTCTCTAGTAAAGAGAATAGATTTTGCCTTTTGGTCTAATTTGACTGATAAAAATCTAGAGATATTAGTTTTTGGAGCTGAGTTTTTATGGTATATTTTTTCTGTCATTTTATTTTCAGCCACTATATACCCCTTACATTTTTTTTTTTTTTTTTTGCGGTACCGGGGATTGAATGCAGGGGCGTTCTACCTCCACTCTACACCCCCGGCCCTATTTTTTATACTTTATTTTGAGACCAGGTCTCATGAAGTTGCGGAGGGCCTCACTAAGTAGAGAGACAGGGAGAGAGAGAGAGAGAGAGAGAGCAAGCGAGCGAGCTGAGGCTGGCCGCAAACCCGGATCCTCTGGTCTCCGCCTCCCAAAGTACTGGGATTACAAGCGTGTGCCACCACGCCCAGCAACCCCTTACATTTTAGATGTGTCTAATCAAAGCGGCTGGGTGTTACTTTTTTTTTCTTTGCGGTACCGGGGATTGAACCCAGGGGCATTCTACCTCCGGGCTCCACCCCCAGCCTTAATTTTTGTTCTTTATTTTGAAACAGGGTCTCACTAAGTTGCGGAGGGCCTCACTAAGTAGTCGAGGCTGGCCATGAACCCAGATCCTCCTGTCTCAGCTTCCCAAGTACTGGGATTACAAGCGTGCACCACCACGCCCGACTGGGTGTTACATTTTTATTCATTTATTATTACATTTTATTCATCATCATCTTTTAATTGAATCATTTAGTCCATCTCCATTAATGTAGCTGTTAAGACATTTGTTTTTAAATCACCATCTTATTGAGTGCTTTATTAATTGCCCCCTCTTTATTATGTTTCTTTTTACCATCTGCCTTTGCCTTCTTCTGGACTGATTATTTTTATTCTTTGATTTTCCCTCCATTAATTTGAAAGCAATACACTCATTGTCTTTTTAGTGATTAGTGATTAGAGATTAGTGCAGGCATTTCTAACTTGTCAAAGTCTAGTACTAGTTGCTTTTATTCTCTTCCAAGAAGATGCAAGAACATAGAACACTTTACTTCCATTTGTCCCAATTTTAGACTCTTCCCTTTTTATTACTATGTGTTTCCTTAACAGGTAGAATGTTCTCTCAAATCATATTGGGAATATAGAACAGGGGTGTTTTAAAACATATTCTATTGTTTCTTATGGTACAGAAGAAAGTTTGTAAGGAAGAGGGATTTACTATATTGGCCCTAGTGGGTCCCCTTTTCAGAACCACCAAATGTTTTCATATGTCAAGTGATCCATTGTTGTTTCTGGTTAGTTCTTCCCTACAGAAGAGTGTCTGTATTTGTCTGATATTAATAGTCTAGATGGGTTTGCTAGGAACTCTGTGGGCTGCTTTGGTAGACTGTAGAGAAACTAAGAGCAATTATTTCTCTCATTGAATGAGAGAAATGTTTTATGACTTTACAACTTCTCCAATCAAGATTTGGAGTCTATTTCCCTACTTGGCAGGTCCTGTGACTTGCCTTGACTAATAAAATATTTGATGGTCATATACTATTTCCAAGCCAAAACCTCAAGAAGTCTTGTGCATTTTGATTCTTTCCTTTGAATTGGTCACAGCCTTTAAATAAAGATCAGGCTAGCCAGTTAGAAGATGAGGAACCATGTGATAACATGTGGCATCCCTACTGAAGCCATCCTAGATCAGTCAGCCCCAGTCAACCCAGCAGTTGACCATACACATGAGTGAACCCAGCCAAGACCAGAAGACCTGCTCAGACAAACCCACCCAAACTGCAGAATTGTGGGTTAAACAAATGATTGTTATTTTTAAGCTATTATATTTTGGAGTTGTTCATTATACAGCAAAGGCTAACTGATAACAGTCCTTATTCAAAGTCAGAAGAAAGGAGAAAGAAGAAGCTTAGATTTTTCTCAGGTTTTAATTTGGCAAATTAGAGTCCTAGCAATCTGTGAGGTACGGAGGCAGTTATATGTATGGAGAATTTCACTTGTATGCTAAGGCTTCACAGTCTCAGTGGACCTTATTCTCAACTAGTAGTAATAAAGAGATAGGAGAAAGTCAATGGGCCAGAGGACTGTCTTTATAGCATATGGCTTGTGCTGAAAGAGCAGACAAAGCCCATGCCCCACCATGTAATCGTCCATAGCACCAAGTCACTGGAAAATATAGAGATAAAACTGGATCAAATTGGAAAATATAGAGATAAAACTAGAAGCCCGTCTCACAGAGGCTACACCTCTCAGTAATCCATAAGACCAGGTGAGAGTAGAGTGCTTCCGAGAGTTAGTTCATGAGAAATGCCAGTACTGAGTTCTGTTTGGACAGTAGATGGCCTGCAGGCACCCGAGAGAATGCAATAACTTACTATTGATAAAAACCTCATAGACAGTATTATGTAACCATTATAATTACACATTTTCTAATGGAAAACATCTTTTAATTGGTTTGCTTTATCATGCTATCAAGATTAAAGGAATTCAAGAATACAAAACCTCCAAAGGGAAGAACAACAATCGAAAAATGATAAACTTTTAGACAGTGAACCTTGTGCTACACGTACCTTAACCCTGAGTTATTCCTATAGTGCAATCCAGCAGAAAAGCCTGACAGGTAAAGGTTTAGAGCCACTCATTTAGAAGTTTTGTTAAGGGCCTAATATTTGTGCGTAGTTGTAAGAGACATAAAAACAATCATAATAAATCAGAAATAGGAGCTTTCTTCAAGGAATAAATAGATTAGTAGGGGGTGAAGTCAGGATGTTAGTGATGGTAATACACCCTCAAAAATTATGGGTATTGTGTTAGTCAGTTCCCCACCACCACTATAACAAAATGCCTAAAGTAATTAAAAGAGAAAAGGCTTATTTTGGCCTATGGTTTTGGAGGTTCCAGTCTAAAATTGGGCAGACCCATTGCTTCAGGCCTGCGGTGAGGCAACACATCATGGGAGAAATGCATGGTAGAACAAAACCACTCACCTCATGCTCAGGAAGTAAAAAAGGGAACAGAAGGGGCAGAGGCCCCAACATTCCCTTCAAGGGCACAACCCCAATGACCTAAGGGCCTCCCATTAGGCCCTGCCTCCTAAAGGTCCCACCATGTTCCAATAGTGCCATCTTAGGGACCAAGACTTTAACACATGGGCCTTTGGGGGATACTCACTATCCAAACTATAGTAGGCACCATCTGAACGAGTAAAGAACTTCCGCAGGTATTCAGCAGAGTGTGGGATCAGCCAATGCTTCATGCAAAGGGGATCAGCTGGTCTTCAAGGAAAGATAAATTTGGATAAGAAGGGACTCCGATCAGGGGAGGAGGAGATGGAGGCTCTCTCAACAGGGAGACATTAGCCCAGGAGCTGAGTTAGAGTCGGCAGTCTTTTCTCTAGGAGGCAACATGAAGGCCACAGAATACCAAGCTGAAAGCAAGTAGCTGGCTGTGAGACTCAAGAAAGTGTCCAAGTCTTGGGCTCCCTTGTCTCACCTGTGAAATCAGGTGTTAAGTTCCATGATCTCTAAGATTCGTCCTGCCAGGTTTCTAATCTATAGAATTTACTTGGATCAAAATGCATCATATTTGAAATCATTAAAGAGAGTTGTAGTTGCATTTTCAATTTTATAGCATTTTTGTTGGTCATGTCCTTGTTTTATTTAACATCAAGTCTTTGTTGGGGAATGCAATAGCTAATTATAACACTAAAACTGCAGAAAAATAGGATTTATTTACAGCAATATTTTTGACAGGAGCTCTGCCCTGTGTAAACAAAACAGAGACTTTATGCATTAGTGATATATACAGTAGAAATTTGGAAGATATGCAAGGAGGACCTGCATTGTTAGATATATCTATAAAACAAGGACTGAAAGTCCTAGGAAGCTGTGCTTTAAAATTGCATAAAAAAATAAGGATGAAAAAAATAAAGCTGATTCTTTAAGTACAAAAAAGAGATATCGTAGAAAGAGGAATGAGAGCAAGAAATAAGTTTCTGTTGACGTTTATCTGAGGTTTGGGTATGCTGAAAAAAGGAAGTTTCAGAGCTTGTTAAACATCTTTAGCTTTGCCTGGGTAATAATAAAACCAGAAAGAAGTGAAAATTTGAAGTTACACTGAGTAAGAACCAAGGACCACTTGATGTGGAATCATTAATGGTCCACTGTAACTTCAGTAGTCTATAAAACCATAAAAATATATTCCATCATTACAATTCAGCACAAATAATGTTAAATTTTTAAAAGTATTTCAGAGGTTTTACTGATACTTCTAAACTTATAATGTAAGTTTACATTTAGATTCAAAATCTTTACAACTTAGCTAAAGTAATGATCACTACAATTTTCGCCAGAGACCATATCTAGGTAGATAAAATATTACTAGTTTTGCATATATATTAAAATAAATTTGGATGGAATTTTACATGTTCTAACTCCCTCCTGAACCCTGGCCTTCTTTCAATAGACCTGTAGGACTGTTATTAAGGAATTGAAAGTTAAAATGTCATTCCACATTAAAATGTAGGCTGTTGGTGTTTCTTATTTCTTCTCTCATTATCACTGACCCAGATCCTAAGAGAGCAAAAGAACTCTAACATCAGGCAGAGGGTAAAGGTAATTGAAAAACCTCTAGTGTTTGGAAATTTCTGTGCTGAAAAAATGGATTAACGACCATGCAATCAGTTAAAAAGGCAAATTCCTAGACTGGATAAACCAGCATTTCATTCAGACACAAGTAAAATATTACACAAAGGAGGTGGACTCATTTTTTAAAAATTCCGACGTAGAGTTTCCCTCTCCTAAAGCATATTTGTGTCTGCTGACAGACAAGTACAGGTAATTGCCTCCAGGTGTTCGCCTGCAGGAAATCATTGAAATTCAGTGCTAGTAATGGCAGTTTTCTCAGCAGCAAAATCTAACCTGCAGGAACCTCATAGGCATAGGTATATTTTAGAATAGTAATAATGCCAGCCAGCCAAAATGTCATAGACCCAGAATGCCCAGTATAATAGGGTACAGATTAAGTTAAACAAAAAGAATACATTCATTAACTATTAGCACGAAAATCCTTGGATTTCTTAAATGTTTTAAAAATTGTGGTATTTTTACCTCTGAGAAAATATAAGTTATAAGCATAATTACACTTTTCTTAATGTTCTGTTTTCATGGAAACTCATATTTTAAAATAATTTATTATTAAGCAGTAACCCAGATCTTTTTCCCACCATGAATAGATATTCTGGTAAATTTAATTAACAATGGCAGATTAACCAGTAGCCTTCAGCTCAATTCTACCACTCAAATAACAATAAATTCTTTGAAAAGCACAAGCCTACAAAGACAAAATTAATAAGAATGGAGACCACAGTAAAAAAAAAAAAAATGAAAGCTAGAAGCAGAACTGAGAGATCTGGGTCCTCAACCAACTTCAGAAAGAACTGAGAAAAACCTGATTTCTTTCTTTAAATTTCAAATAAAGATCTAGGAACGGGGACATCAGCAGGTACCTCTAGAAGTTCTGTTGCAAGTGGGTTGTTTAAGAAGCAAATGGACTTCAGGATCCTCTTCCCTGCTCTATGCAACAGGTCAAATATCCACCCCAGCAGAAGAGCTGAAAACTGAGGATTGAGCTTACATATGAAGTGCTGAAACTTCTAGTATTTCTTGCCCTATTTCAGTCTGGAACACTAGTTGCTGCACCCACTCATGAAGGTTGACACTGAAGATTCCAAAAGGAACAGCAGAGTCAGGCCACCATGTATTCAAGTCTCTGGGCAGTAAAAACTAGCCCCCACTTCTCTACTAATGAACTTTAAGTGCACCATTTCTAAAAAGGCCAGGGGCAACAGGATCTGATTCTAATAGGCGAGAGACTGAAATGATCAGAGAAAAAACAGTAAGAAAAATAGCATGTGGGAGAGAATAAAAACTGAAAATCAATACTAATACATTCAGAAAAGGTATGGCAGGTATAAGACAAGAAAAGGATGCTATTTTAGAAAATGTATTTTTGGGGAAAAGAGTTCTTAGACATTAAAAGTAGAATTATGGAAATGAAAAATAGAACAAAAGAGTCAGAAGATCAATTAGAGGAAATCATCCAAAGGTTCAGCAAAAATAGAAAATAGAGAATAAAAGATAAGAAATACAGAGGAGATATCCAGGAGGCCCACCATCTGTATGACAGGACTTTCACAAAGAGTGAACTCAGAAAATAGAGAAGAGGAAATCATCAAAGACACACAGAAGAATATTTCACTCAAATAATGTGACTTGAGTTTTTAGATAAAAATAAACCACATAGAGCCCACCTTCGAAGATAATTAAAAAGAACATTAAGATAAATCATTGTGAAATTTCAGAACTCTGGGATAAAGAGAATAAGCTATGAGCGTCTAGAAAGAAGACATTTTACAAGAAGAACCAAGATTCAAAGAGGCATGAAATTTCTCAAAAGCAGTTCGAAAAGGTAGAAAACAATGAACTTAATGCCTTCAAAATGCTGTGGAAAAGTCCTTTGCATCCTAGAATTCTCTATCCAACCAAATTATAAATCAAGTATGAAGGTAGAATAGAGACATTCTCCCGTATACAAGGTCTCCAACATTTTTGTTTCCCATGAACTCCCAAAATGAAGGAATAAACTCAGAAAACGAAGGCAGGGGATCAAGAAATAGAAAGCAATCCTCAGCATGGTGGTGGAAAGTCCCATGAAAACTTCTGAGTCTTGCCCAGTGCTGTGGTGGTCCATGTCTGTGATCCCAGCTACTCTGAAGGCTAAGGCAGGAGGATCCTGAGTTGGAGGCCAACCTCAGCAATTTAGCAAGACCCTGTCTCAAAAAAAAAAAAGTCTGGAGACATAGCTCAGTGATCAGTAACTCAGTGGTGGGTGCTTGTATGAGGCTCTAGGTTTAATCCCTAATACCACAAAACAAAACAAAAACTGGTGTGACTCTTGAGAACAGAGGTCAGAAGACCCTGGGAGACAACTAATCAATAAGACAAAATTAATACTATATTGATTGAATTAGAATGTATTTGAGCCAGGCATGGTGGCGCACGCTTGTAATCCCAGTACTTTGGGAGGCAGAGACCGGAGGATCCGGGTTCGAGGCCAACCTTAGCGTGCATGCGCGCGCACAATAGATCTATTGATCTCTCTCTCTCTCTCTCTCTCTCTCTCTTCTCTCTCTCTCTCTCTCTCTCTCCCTAGTGAGGCCCTCCGCAACTTCGTGAGACCCGGTT